>APFE030096009.1:0-55603 GCA_000404065.3 Pinus taeda | reverse complement strand
TTCTGAAATATCATTCCTAGTTTAACATTCAGATTTCATAGAAACACATATGATTATTAAGAAACATAAAGAAAAACAATATAATACACATAAGAGAATACTTATTTGATTTTCGCTTTACACAAGAATCCTGTAAAATGTCTAAAATTTATTCCATGATCCAGCAAGCAAATCCAATTTTTGTTACAATAAGGTTGTGAATTGAGAGAAAAGTCTACAGAAATGTCTTTGAAACTACCCAAAATACTTCAAAATGTGAAGTATTTATAAAAACATTATTACACAATATCTCATAACAGTTTGAGATTTAATTAAGGAAATAAAAATATCTTCAAGCATGAAGATAGAGATAGATGGAAAACTGCATCATGTTGTCCCTTTTATTGTGGCAGTGATGGCTGTTGTAGTTGAGTTTGAGCCCTTTTAAGCTGGTTGATATTTGTACGTTGGAATCATCTTTATCTTTCATCTTTTACTGATACTCCCTAACCTACTACTCTTTGACCGTGTTTATCTGTCTCTTACCTGCCTTCAGATTTACTATGGTAATTTATAGTAAATCTATCATCTTTTCCCACCATTCATCCACAAGTAACTTTACTTTGAGCATTCTCCTATAGATCTCATCTGCCTCTCTGTATTTGGATAAATTAGGCTTGGTGACAAACAAGTGTTTCACCTCATGCTTGAGAAAAATAGATTCTCCAAAGTATCATACAATACTTTCCCTGTTGATAAGGCTTTGATACCTGAAGTGCTTGCTTGATTCTTGGCCAATTTCCTTAATCTGTCAGTGTGGTCCAATTGAGTCATAAGTTTTCCATGGATGACCATCATACTAGGAAGGCATTTATCCCTCAAAATTTAAAACTTGGCCATGAATCTATCAATGCCCACCTGCATGTTATGCCATTTTTCCTCTAGATTTACCATAAGGTTTCTTTTGGAAAGAACCATTTTGACTTCTATGATGGCTTCAGTTCTATCCTCTACACCAAGATCACTAAGTTAGTGTTTGTTCTTGATGTGCAAGAAGTGGATGAGTCGATTAACATCCTCAGGTTGATCTCCCAAATCTTCCCTTACTTTTTTAATAGCCTCAGTGGTCACTTTCACCAGTTCTGTTTGCTCAAATATTACTTGAATTGATGGCCAAATATCATTGACAGAGTCAATGATATTGGCCTAAAGAATCTTCTTGGTCTGTCCTAGTGGCTTTTGTAGAGTTAAATCTTTTTCGAGGACCTTCATCTTCTCACCCATCCTTACGGATTTCTGTTTTCTTCTCTCCGTTGTATTTGGGCAAGCTTACAGTCAGTTTCTAAGCTTGCCACTTTCTCCTTAAGCCTTTTAAGTTTTGTTGCATGGATGGACATTTCCTCCATGGCTTTCACTAACTATATTGTCTTTTCTATTGAAGCACCTACTATTGTAGACTCAGTTGTGATTGGCAGTGTTGTGGCAGGTGGAGTTGTTGGTGCCAAAGATGTCGTCGGTGTTGAGGGAACTGCATTTGTTACTGTGGGAATGGAAGTTGTAGAAGTGGTGGCCAATTCACTTTGTTTAGATTGAATCAATGTGTTCAATTCTTTCTCTATTTCTTTCCGCTGGTCATTAACTTTAGGACCAAGTCCATAAGCTCTTCTTATCCTTTTTGGGTCTCTAGGACTTCTATTGTCTGTGGGTGATGTAATGGTGGGATATTAAGTTGCTTATTCAAAGTAGTTATGTAATCATTCTTCTTCTTTATCAACTTTTTGATGGCCTTTACATCTTTGGGATCATGTCCCAACTCAATGATTAAGTCCTATAAGGACTTGATTCTGGTGTCCTCGGCCTATGAAGAGGCCTTCTCCAATTGAAATTGCGCTGATATGTTATTCAGGGAATTTTGCAATTGGTGAGCTACAATGGCTTTCCCTGTCAAGGTGGAGTAAATCATCTCCCCTGTCTGCTTGTGCAACTCAATCTAGTCAATAGGATGTATTTCCTTTGCCAGCACTTCGAAATCTATCTATTTGAAGTCATTTGTTGTTCTTGGTAGCTGAGTGGTAGGTTTCACAAATGTCATCTGCATTTTTCCTTCTTTCACATCCTAGGCTGACATATGCCTTCTCTGGTTTGTAGGAGCCATCTTTAGGTATTGTGCATAAGTCTGGGCTTTTAGCCTCTCATTCCTGGCTTTTATATCCCTGGACCTTTCTCTAATGTCTTGCTCCCTGTCAGCTGGCATCCTAAATGAGGACACTTCAACACTCTACTACCTTTCCAACATCTGAGTATTTGATGTGGAAGGTTCTAGTGTGCCCCCAAAATGAGTGGCAGGCTTGCTTCTTTCTCTTTCTGTGCTAGTGGCCCCAACTGTTTGTTCTATGAATTCCTATTCAGAAATAGGATTTAACCTTTTCCTTTTGACCAGGCTTGTCTCTGGATATGTTTGTGTGGTTTCTTTGCCTGATGTAGTAGCCTCTTCCCTATTTATTTTTAGGCTTTTCTCCTCATTTAGAGGAGTTTTCAAGGTAGGGGGAGTACTCATGTTGGGTTCTAGTATACCTATTTGATTTAGTTTCTCTGATAGGCCTAGTTGTTCTGATTCTTCTTGCGCTTGGGATTCTTCTTCTATATGTAATTCACTTTGTACCTGTGATTCTCCCTATGCCTATGATTGTTCTTGGATTTGAGACTCTCCTTAGACTCGAGGTTCTCCTAGCACCTATAGGAAAGAACCCTCATCAAGCCTTTTCTCTAGATCAATTAGAGCATTTTCAACCGCAACTTCAGTGCTATCCCTGTCTATTAAATTATTCTCCACCCATTCCGATTGATTTGCATATTTCTCTATTTCAGGGATTCGGTGGTGAATGTAGGGAGCCATCTTGTTTTTCTATCTTCTATTGCAAATGAAGTCACAGGGATAATATCTCCACATGAAGCTTTGTTTTAGTTCAAGTCTCTGAAGGGTTTCCTCTGCTTCTCTTCCAGCGTCTCGGTTATTACATACAAAGGGGCCTAGTTGATCTTTGATTTTGAGTTGGGCCTTCTTTTTGGCCTTAACAAAATAGACTTCATCTGAATTGATTATCTTCCTATAGTACTCCGGAGCAAATAACCTCATTGGGAGGTATCTGGGTAGTTTATATGTGGCCAACTCACAGCCATAGATCCTAATTTCTGTGTGATTTTGGTATAAGTACCAATCTCCCACTTTGTGTTGTTTTGGCAGATGCAGGATCCTCCTGATATTTGAATTGAATCTTAGAGGAGAACTTTTAGGGTCCCACCCTAACCCCCTTATCTATGTAATGGGACCACATCATAGTCAAGAGTCAATAAAGCCCATATTAATAATTGTAAGTGGTTAATCTGCAATTAATAACAGAACCACAGTTAGTTGCAAATGGGCCGTAGTATTAGATAGATGGTATTAGTAATACCACGGTATTGGCTTGTGGTATTGCATGTATGAGTCATATATAAAGGATATTGACTCCCTGCGAGGAGCATCGTGTCTTATTTTGTAATTGAGCTCTGCTCTATTGGAGGTTGCCCCCTCGAAGAGGCAAGTGAACATTACTCTCTGAATAATAAAATCGTTGCTATTCTGTGTTCTGGGTATCTTTTCTTCGCATATTCTGTGTTCTGGGTATCTTTTCTTCGCATATTCTATATTTGGGTATCATTTGCAGGTTAAGAGCATAACACATTAGGACAAAAGATTTAACTCCTTATGCCATTTATTATACAAGAAAAACTTTGACCTTTGCGGAGTTGAATTATACTGTAACAGAAAATGAGTTTTTAGTTATTGTACATGCCATCAATAAATTTAGACACTACATCACTAATTATGAAACCTTCATACACACATATCATTCTGAAATTAGATATTTAATGAATAAACCAATTACTAATGGCATAATTACAAGATGGTTATTATTATTACAAGAATTCAATATTACTATTTTGGATAGACCAGGAAAACAAAAGATAGTTGTTGATTTTCTATCTAGACTAAAAAATGAAAATAATGATGTTCCTGTAGAAGATAATTTCCTCGATGAATATATTTTTGCAATATCTATTAAATCTCCTTGGTTTTCAGATATTTCTAATTATTTAGCTACAGGGAAGTTACCATCATACTTGTCTCCTCGAGAGAAAAAGAAGGTTATTCAAGCTAGTGCATCCTATTCATGAATAAATTTAGAATTGTACAAGACAAGACTTGACTTAATCATTCGAAGGTGTTGTTAGCCTCCTGCTGTAGTAGCTTATTCATCTTTCATGATCGACATTTTTACATGCCAAATATGTCGTACTATGCATACTTCAATGCTCCATATTTGCTAAAAAAGGCCAAGGAAGGATGCCATGAGAGTATGCCAGCCTAAGTGCCACTGATGTATTCCAATTTCGATGAGTTATTCCATTTTTGAAGAATTTTTTAGTTGAAGGGAGGTCCAAACAGCTTAATCTTGGTCTCCCTAGGCTTCAATTTCCTGTTGTAGAATATAGAGAATCATTATCTGTCCAAACAGCTTAATCTTGGCAGATTCTTAGATAGGTAGAGAAGCAAGGGTGCTCAACAGCCTAATCTGAGCCCCTGGATGAAATAAGTATAGATGTATATAGGAGGACAATTTGAAAAGCGGGGTTTGCTAGTTCAAGTGCACCCAAACCAAAAGAAGAAAAAATGTTATGTAAGTAGGCTGGGTAAGTAGTTTTGTGGTTGCAGACAAGGCATGTCTAACTTCCCCTTCTTCCTCTTTCCTCAATCACTCACTAACTTCCCCTAAAGAGGTCAAGGTCTACTTGATATCTCTTAGTCCCATCATTTTTCGTATCCATTTCCTTGGTAAAGATCTGCTTTACTCAAGGAATGTTCATACTTCCTCTACAAGTCCCATTTCCCCTTTATAGCCTAAGAGTTATACACTTAGCGCCTTTTCTCATCATTGTCATGTTGACTGCTAACTCTACTATGTAACTCCCTATCTATCTCCCCTTCCCCTACTAAACTATGTTAAAAAACTCCGCTATATACTTATCCCCTCCCCCTGGTTGAAATATAACCATAAGTACACTTGGGAATTGCTAAGTTTATCTGAAACTCAGCAAGAATCCTCATTTCCCCCATCAAACCATCTTCTCATGCATTTCAGACTCCTTCTGATGCACAAAGCCCTTCATCACTCTGTAAATCCTTCCTCTAATGCTTTTTGACTCCTTCACAAAGCATAAAATCCCCCTCCAAATGTATAAAATCCACCTTTGGGCCTTGTTTTGCCTTTTCAAAGGCATAAACCCCTTTTGGGCCATTAAACCCCTCTCAAAGCACATAAAAATCCTCCCAAGTGCCTTCATGAAAAATCCCTTTTTTTGGGCTATCGGACCCCTTCCCATGCCTTGAGATCCCTTCAAACATCAAAAATTTTGCTTCCGATCATAAAAGCCCGCATCACTTACCTTGGGCCTTGCTCCGATTGCAAAAGGGTTCTATTGGACCCCCTCCGATGTGATATCACAGTCAGGAGGGGAGTCGTGTATCAAGACAACACATAAGTGTGCCCCCGATTGGTTTGGGCCGACAGCGATTTCGCCGATTGGCGTATCGCTATGACAAAACAAACATATATGTGTGCTGCCGATATGGTTCATCACCGATGGTCTATTGCCAATCGCATATTCGCGATCGACGTTTCATATGAAGCCACGCCATATATATATAGGCCTGGTCCCTTATCCTTCCGCTGCCTTCTCTGTTCTACCATCCGTCCGATTGCCCGCGCCCTAGATCTACAGTGGGCGGGTCTTTTCCCCTCCGAACCTGTCGATGGTTAGAATCTGGGAGATGGGTGGTTTTCCTGCCACATCACCCTGCCACATCACCTGCCGTACTGGATCCCACCGCTGACGTCATGCTGACATCACCCGCCGAAAAAGGGCGCAAAGTGCGAAATCGCTGCTTAGGAAGCCCATAATGAAAATCAGGGGCAGTTTATCGCTAAGAGAAAATGGCCAAAATGGAAAGCCTCAGTCCAGCGCAGGTCTGCAGCGATTATTTTTTGCCCGAAAGAAGCAGAAAGGGGCGAATTGACCAGTTAAAGAGTATGAGAGGAGATGAAGCCAAATTTCATGTCAAAGAGTATCATTGTTGCGGCAAAGTGTATCAGTCATCAGTGTCAGCGGAAGTCTTTATTTTCAGACCAGATGGCATTAAAAAATATCTTTCAAAGTCAAGAAGCAGTTAAAGAGCCATTTAAGGCTCACCAAGACAGCTTAATGCAGTAAAAGCCATCTGAGGGCAGCGCTGCAAGTCCCAAGGCACAATTATTACAGAGCTGGCCAGCGCATTGCTCAAAGGACCATATTAACTTAGTTTTGATGCCTGCTGCCCTAGGCGCAGCTGTTAGATAGATATTTTGCTGCATTTATGTTCAGTAGAAAGTACCTAAATCAGAGTTATTGCCACAGATCTTCCCTGAGATCTGTTTTGTAGATATTTTGCCTATAAATACAACCCTGAACAATGTAATATGGGGAGATTGGTTATTGCACTCCAAGAGAGACTCGCTGTGTATTTGATATGTTTTATTTAATCAAAGATTCCTGAAAGCTTGGAGAATGGATTGTTTGATGTATTAATAATGTCTCTGAAGATTGAATGAGGGAAATCTTGTGCTGCTTTCTGAATCAATAAGTGTTCCTTACCTTTCTTATTTCAATTTCACATATGCTCAAGTCACAGAACAAAAGTTTGGTTTAGAATTTGCTTACCTGCACTCTATGCTCAGTTTCTGTGGCTTCTTAATGTTTTCCTCTTGATTTAGGCATAAATATGGATTCCTTATGGCTCATTTTGCTCTATTTCACATATGAATGGCTGTTATCTGGGAATTCTTAGCTGCTCCTAGGTAGGGCTCGTTCATCTTCCTTCTACTAACCTGATTGAGAGATTCTTTATTGCCTCTCATTTCTTAGCCTGCAATCCATCTTCATTTAGCTCAAGTATTGTTTCATGAGCAGCTACCTTGCCCCTTTTTCCTCTTGTGAGCAAGAAAACGCACCAGCAGTCTTACTCCACGACTCCATGCCCAATGGTTTGAAACTTGTCACACTATGCATTGCCTCTCTACTTGAATGCATCCTCCTTCCACCCAAATACAAACAAAACCCATTGAACCCAATAACTAGCCTAAAATCATCATCAACAAAGCTAAAATCATTAAGAGAGAGCCCTCTCTGATTACAGGTGGGCTAGAACCTGTAATCCAAAGATTGGTTTGTGGTTACCTTGGCCGTATCCCTTTCAGGAGCTTAGGGACAACCTTAGTGTTAACATAATGGCGACTCTACTGGGGACATCCTTAGATAATCTCACAATTCTAGTTCGAAAGCTCCGCTGAGGAAGATTTTGACCTTTTGAAAGTTTCTGTTTAACCCATATTCTTAGAAAACTCCTGAGAAAAACAAGCTAGAAGCTGGCTCCCAAAAAACATTCACATTATACAAGGTCAAATCCAGACCCAAATCCCCCAGCTGCTTTGGAAAATCCAAAATTAATCCCAAGGAACCTTAGGAAACTAGAGCAAAGAGAAGATTTTAATGCTCCTAGTCCTGAAACAGTTAAGCCTAGCTGTTTTTCAACCCCTGTTAAAGTTCTGTTTCGTTCAAACCCTACTTCCCCTTGTTCATCATCTACTTCTCCAAGTACCATTTCCACACCTCCGTTTACGACACATACCACCACTACTACTCCTATTATCCCAGTTTCTGCAGTTGTTCCACTTATCCCTATTGTTCCACTTATCCCTGTTAATATGGCTAATAGATATGCACCTTTACAGCTGCCTGCTAATCTCGGGGCTATGCCTCAGGATTACCAGACTAAAATAGCTTATTTTGATGGCACAAGTGCCTGCACGGCCCTTCAACATACAAAGAAAATGCATGATTACTTTGAGAGCTATGAAATTGACGATGATGGTGTGAGAATGAAGATTTTTGTCCAAAGTTTGACCGGTGAAGTCAGGACTTGGTTTAGAGCACTCCCAGCCAATTCCATAGCAGACCCAGAAGCCTTATACCAGTCATTTATCAACAGATGGGAGAAAAAGAAAGACCCCTTGCACATATTATCTGAATATGACACCATCAAAAGAGGCCCTCAGGAGACTGTCTTGGACTATTGTGTGCGATTTAATAATGTTTATAATGCAATACCACAGAACTTAAGACCTCCACCCGATCTTGCTTTGTACAAATTCCCTGATGGTTTTGATACCGATATGGCTTATCAGTTAAGGGAAAGGGCCCCTCAAAGCCTTGAAGACATGCAAAATGTTGTTGTTAGTATGGAAGCAAACCTAATTGCCAAAAGAAACAGAGCTAGAACCGAAAGAAGAACCACCTTCAAGGAAGAACCCTCAGCCTTAGACCAGAAACTAGATGCTATTGTTAGTGGCATGCACAGGCTGGGAGATAGAGTGGAAAGCGTTGAGAGGAAATCATCATGGGAAGGACAATAGCCCAACACCATAAGGAACCCAAATTTCAGGGAAACTCAGAACACAAACACTGGTAGGTCTAGCCCCGACCATGATATAAGACCTCCTTTCCAAGAAAACTACACAAAAGCATCCACATCCAGTGAGCCAACAAAGGAGACTCACATGAACTTGATAGATTGGAAAAATGAGCAACAAATTTTTTTGACTCAAGAAGACCAAGACTACCATGATGTAAATCAATTTTAGACTAAGTCTGGAGAGTCTTTTGATTTTAAACAAGGCTATGATTCTGCTGTGTATGAGGTCCAAAAACAATATAAGCTGAGAACAAGAACCATTGATATCCCTACGTCTAGCAAAACAAAAGAGAGCAAACAACCCAACAAGATTAAAGGCAAGGTTATCATAATAGAACCAGCTGATATAGCTGTCCCAAACCCGCAGCAAGTGACTGTAGAGGACATAACAGACATGCAACCTTCTATTGATAGGCCTCTGCCTCCTTCTTCCTCGAAAGAAGATTTGAACAACACTCCTAAAAATCTTCCCAAAATAGAAATACCACAAAGTGTCATTGATCATAACGCTGACAATAAAAAAGAAAACATAGAAAATACTCTTCAAAAGGAGAAATCTGCTACTGCTAACACAAAGATTCCATTGAAAAAACCATTTAACTTAGAAGCAGAAATAAGTAAACTTAAGATTTCCATCCCCCTCTCTGAGCTTTCCAAACATGATGTGTATAGGCAACAAATCCAAAGATCACTTCAAATTCCAGAGACCAAAGATGATGTCAATGTTTTAGATGATACCCCTGAGCTACTATTTGGTCCAAAAGTTAATGGAAAATCAACATATGGATATGTTCTACCCTTTTATGTCAGTTTGCACATACATGACAAAGTTTTGCACAATGCTATGTTTGATTCAGGTGCCTCACACAATCTTATGCCCAAAGCTGTAATGGTAAAGCTAAACCTTGATGTCACAAGACCCTACAAAGACCTATTCTCCTTTGACTCAAGTCAGGTCAAGTGTTTAGGCTTAATCAAAGATCTATGTGTGTCTTTAGTCCAATATCCCAACAAAACAATTCTAATGGACGTGGTGGTTGCTGACATTCCACCAAAATATGGGATTCTCTTGTCAAGATCTTGGGGAGAAAAACTCCAAGGATCCCTTCAATTAGACCTCTCTTACGCCACTATTTCAGTCTTTGGGCAACCAAAGAGACTATACAGGGAAACACTGATGAAGTACGTGGTAAGTAGTGAGGAAAAGCCCCAAAATTTTCCAATTTACTCAATCCATTTTGATATGGATTCATTTATTCTTTTTAATGATGACACCAATCCTGCAACTAATGAGAAGCCTTTAGCTTTAGAGCTAGAAACATGCATAAACAAGGAATCAGTTGCCCATGCCCATGAAATGGTCACAACAATCAAGGCAACCAGCAAACAAGAAGAACCTCCCCAAACATAAATTCTAAATATGTCCAATCCTAAAATAACTGAAACTCTTAATACTAACCTCAAGCAAGAAATCACATGGTATTTAGAGTTTGATTGCTCTGTTAACAAGTTAGGAGAAGGGGCAGGTGTATGGATTCACAATACACATAAAAATAAGGTAGAAGGCCATGCCTACAGACTAAATTTCAGATGTACCAACAACATGGCAGAGTATGAGGCTCTCCTTTTAAGCCTTAAAATGCTCAAAGCTCTAGGAGCTGCAAAAGTGACCATTCTAGGTGACTCCGATTTAATCATACAACAAATGAAAGGAAACTTTGTTACCAATGACAATAAGCTGAGAGCATATAGGGCTGCTGCCACAAAAATACTCAATTCCTTCACCGAATCTAAGCTTGCTAAGATTTCTAGAAACCATAACATACATACACAAAGCCTAGCCACTTTTGCTAGCACATGCAAGCTTCCCTTTGAGCCAAATCACCATTTCACTGTTGAGATAAAACATAGGCCCACTGTCCCTAACAATATTAAAGATTGGCAAGTGTTTGAAAATGATGCTCATATTAACAATTTCCTCACTCTTGAGCGTGAGTTTTGAAATTTAAACATTGACATGGATGCCATGAATGATTCCCAACAGCAAACAAATGAAAAGCAGCAGGCTGTAACAGCTGCAACAGTAAAACAAATCCTTAACCCAACTATTTTTGACAATACAAACATAGAAGAGCTGAAACAAATGCATTTAGAGGAAACATCCGAAGCAGAGGCTGAGTTCATTGATCTAAAGGATAACTTTTTTCTTGCTGGCCTCACTCCATTAGAAGACATGTTTGATGATAATGATGTGCCCAAAAAGCCAAAAATGGAGCCTTTAAATGCTGCTATAGAAGAACACAACATAGGGATGACAGAGAAGCCCAAAATGATTAAATTGTCCAAAAATCTGCCACCTGATCAAAAACCAAAGTATGCGGATTTGTTCAAAGAGTTCCAAGATGTATTTGCTTGGAGTTATGAGGACTTGAAGTCCTATGACACCTCAGTGATTCAACATACCATTCCCTTAAAACCAAATCAAAAACCATTCAAGCAGAAACTTAGAAGAATTAACCATATGCTTCTTCCCCTCATTGAAAAGGAAGTGAAGAAAATGTTTGAAGCATGTATCATAGCACCCATCAGATTTTCTGAATGGGTATCCAATCTGGTTCCCACAAGGAAAAAATCAGGTGAGATCAGACTGTGTGTAGACCTAAGAAACTTAAACCAAGTCTCTCTAAAAGACCACTATCCTTTGCCCAAAATGGACCATATCCTACAAAGAGTATTGGGGTCATCTAGAATCTCTCTACTAGATGGATTCTCAGGTTTCAATCAAATACTTGTTCACTCAGATGACCAAGACAAGACAGCCTTTACCACACCATGGGGAACATTTAAATATGTGAAGATGCCTTTCGGACTAAAGAATGCTGGTGCCACATTTCAAAGGGCAATGGATATTGCATTTGCCAAGGAAATACATGATTTCCTTGTTGTCTATCTTGATGACGTAACCCCTTTCTCCAAATCTGATCAAGAGCACCTTAAGCACTTAAGGCAAATCTTCATGACATGTAGGAAATATGGCATTTCCTTGAACCCCACGAAATACGGCAAATCTTCATGACATGTAGGAAATATGGCATTTCCTAGGCCACATCATTTCAAAAGACGGTATCAGAATTGATCCGAAAAGGATCCAAGCCATCCTCCAAATTCCCTACCCAAGAAACATAAAAGAGTTGCAAGCATTCCTTGGAAAGATCAATTTCCTAAGGAGATTTATCCCAAATTTAGCCGAACTGATAAGACTGTAGCAACATGTTAAAAAAGGATGCCAAGGCAAAATGGTCTCTTGAAACCAAGCAAGCTTTTGAGAGTATCAAAGCTGCCTTGACTCAAACGCCTGTCCTCACAAGTCCACAGTTTGATAAGGATTTTATCATCTTTTCCTTTGCTTCAGATCACACGATAGCTGCTGTCCTTTGGCAAAAGGATGACCAGGGAAATGAAAAGCTAATTGCTTTCTTCAGCAGATCCCTTAGAGATGCTCCTTTGAAGTACCAAATCATGGAGAAGCAGGCCTATGCTCTTGTTAAGGCCATTAAAGACTTCAAAGTTTATATTTTATATTCACATGTGATTGCATATGTCCCAAACTCTGTTGTAAAAGACATATTAACTCAAGAGGGACTAGAAGGAAAAAGAGGCAAGTGGATTTCCAACATTCTTGAATATGACATTGAGATAAAACCCACCAAGCTGATAAAGGGACAAGGTTTAGCCAAGCTAATGTCCGAAACAAATTTTCAAGCCTTAGACATTAACCAACTGGACAATGAATGGAGGTGCGACTCCACAGATCAGTGACCCTTTTCAATCCCCATGGTATGTTGATATTTGCTTTGTATTGTTAAACCTGTGTGCTCCCCCAGGATTGTCCAGGACCAAAAAAAGATTTTTAAAGATGAAAGCATCAAAGTTTTGTGTCTTAGATGGTGCCCTATTTTGGAAAAATCATTAAGGAATATTGCTTAATTGTTTAACTATGAATGAAACCGACAATGTTATGAAGGAGTTTCATGCAGGGGACTGTGGAGGACATTTATATTGGAAGTTCACTGCTGACAAGATTTTAAGGGCTGGTTATTATTGGCCCTCTCTATTTGCAGATGTCAAGAAATTTGCTGTTTCATGTCACAAATGCCAAATCTTTGAAGGGAAAAGAAAATTGCTGCCTTTTCCCCTCTAGCCCATCACAACCGAAAAGCCTTTTCAACAATGGGGTCTTGATTTCATTGGAGAAATCCATCCCTCTTCTTCAGGCCAGCACAAGTGGATTTTAACAGCCACCGACTATTTCACCAAGTGGATTGAAGGCATCCCATGTAGGCAAGCCAATGACCCCACTATTATCCAATTCCTTGAGGGCAATATCCTTTCTAGATTTTGCTGCCCTGAGAAAATCATCACTGACAACGCTGCTACCTTCAAATCCAAAAAGATGATCAAATTCTTCCATAAATTTCACATTACCTTGGGCCACTCTACAGCCTACTACCCTCAAGGTAATGGCTTGGCCAAATCATCCAACAAAAGCCTCATCAACATCATAAAGAAAGTGCTAGAAGAAAACAAAAAGAACTAGCATAGGAAGCTCACAAATGCCCTATGGGCAGACAGACTTTCAACCAAGAGATCCATTGGGATGAGCCCTTATGAGCTATATATGGCATGGCGGCCAGATTTTCCTCATCTTGGGCATTCCTGCTATCAAAATGTTACAGGAGATTCAGGCTGAACCAAATGACATTCAAAGAAGAATTAATCAGACCATTCATCTTCAGCAAACCAGAGAGCAAGTGTATGACAAAGCTCAAATTTTGCAAGAGAAGCTCAAAAGGATGTTTGATAAGAAAGCTCAGGCTGAGGATTTATGTGCTGGCAGCAAAGTTCTAAGGTGGGACTCGCGAAGAGAAGACAAGGGCAAACACACAAAATTTGATTTTGTTTGGAAATGTCTATTCATTATCAGCGCGGTGTAAGGCAATAACACATATTTCATAAAAACAATAGATGGCAGCACAGCTGAAGAGGGCCCTGTAAATGGCCGAATGTTAAAGCATTATCGTGATCCCTTTTGTTGATAATCACCCAGCGATATTATTTCTATACATAAATGTTTGTATATATCAGCACTTTGTTTCATTTTTGTGTAACAATCCGAATGATAGAGCACGAAGAAGAAAGCAGGCAGTGCTTCACTGTTCACAAGCAATTCAGTTGAGGGAAAGTGCTGTTCTCATTCCAAAATTTCAATTATCTAACAGTCAGCACTAAGAAGTTTCAATCTACAGCAACAATGGAAGATCAAGGCAATCTGATCTGCTGTTCTTGGCTTTTCACAAGGAAAAGCCATCCCCAAGTGGAGCCACTATTAGCCTCCTGCTGCAGCAGGTTATTCATCTTTCATGATCGACATTTTTACATGCCAAATATGTCGTACTATGCATACTGTAATGCTCCATATTTGCTAAAAAAGGCCAAGGAAGGATGCCATGAGAGTGTGCTAGCCTAAGTGCCACTGCTGTATTCCAATTTTGATGAGTTATTCCATTTTTGAAGAATTTTTCAGTTGAAGGGAGGTCCAAACAGCTTAATCTTAGTCTCCCTAGGCTTCAATTTCCCGTTGTAGAATATAGAGAATCATTATCTGTCCAAACAACTTAATCTTGGAAGATTCTTAGATAGGTAGAGAAGCAAGGGTGATCAACAGCGTAATCTGAGCCCCTGGATGAAATAAGTATAGATGTAGATAGGAGGATAGTTTGAAAAGCTAGGTTTGCTAGTTCAAGTGCACCCAAACCAAAAGAAGAAAAAATGTTAGGTAAGTAGGTTGGGTAAGTAGTTTTGTGGTTGCAGAAATCAAGCTATGTGATCCATTTCATGTTTTCAAGTGTTATATTTATCCAGATCACAGTTTTGAGGCATTTTTTCATTTTGATCAGGTCAAACAAGGCATGTCTAACTTCCCCTTCTTCCTCTTTCCTCAATCACTCACTAACTTCCCCTAAAGAGGTCAAGATCTGCTTGATATCTCTTAGTCCCATCATTTCTCGTATCCAATGCCTTGGTAAAGATCTGCTTTACTCAAGGAATGTTCATACTTCCTCTACAAGTCCCATTTCCCCTTTATAGCCTAAGAGTTATACACTTAACGCTTTTTCTCATCATTGTCATGTTGACTGCTAACTCTACTATGTAACTCCCTATCTATCTCCCCTTCCCCTACTAAACTATGTTAAAAAACTCCCCTATATACTTATCCCCTCCCCCTGGTTGAAATATAACCATAAGTACACTTGGGAATTGCTAAGTTTAACTTATCCCCTTCCTCTAATGCTTTTTGACTCCTTCACAAAGCATAAAATCCCCCTCCAAATGTATAAAATCCACCTTTGGGCCTTATTTCCTTTTCAAAGGATAAACCCCTTTTGGGCCATTAAACCCCTCTCAAAGCACATAAAAATTCTCCCAAATGCCTTTGGAATTCTTCCAAGGCATGAAAAGTCCCTTTTTTGGGCCTCAGACCCCTTCCCATGCCTTGAGATCCCTTCAAACATAAAAAATTCTGCTTCCAATCATAAAAGCCAGCATCACTTACCTTGGGCCTTGCTCCAATTGCAAAAGGGTTCTATTGGACCCCCTCTGATGCGATATCGTAGTCGGGAGGGGAGTCGTATATCAAAACAGTGCATAAGTGTGCCCCCGATTGGTTTGGGTCGATAGCGATTTCGCCGATCGGTGTATCGCTATGACAAAACAAACATATATGTGTGCTGCCGATATGGTTCATCGCCGATGGTCTGTTGCCGATCGCATATCGGCGATCGACGTTTCATATGAATCCACACCATATATATATAGGCCCAGTCCCTTATCCTTTCGCCGCCTTCTCTGTTCTGCCATCCATCCGATTGCCCGCGCCCTAGATCTACGGTGGGCGAGTCTTTTCCCCTCCGAACCTGTCAATGGTTAGCGTCCGGGAGATGGGCGGTTTTCCTACCACGTCACCCTGCCATGTCACCCACCGTACTGGATCCCACCGCTGACGTCATGCTGACATCACCCGCCGAAAAAGGGCGCAAAGTGCGAAATCGCTGCTTAGGAAGCCCGGAATGAAAATCAGGGGCAGTTTTCGATGCGCGATTAGCGCTTAGCGCTAATCGCGCATCGCTAAGAAAAAATGGCCAAAATGGAAAGCCTCAGTCCAGCGTAGGTCTGCAACGGTTATTTTTTTCCCGAAAGAAGCAGAAAGGGGCGAATTGACCAGTTAAAGAGTATCTGAGGAGATGAAGCCAAATTTCATGTCAAAGAGTATCAATGCTGCGGTAAAGTGTATCAGTCATTAGTGTCAGCGAAAGTCTTTATTTTCAGAGCAGATGGCATTAAAATAGATCGCTCAAAGTCAAGAAGCAGTTAAAGAGCCATTTAAGGCTCACCAAGACAGTTTAATGCAGTAAAAGCCATATGAGGGCAGCGCTGCAAGTCCCAAGGCACAGTTATTACAGAGCTGGCTAGCACATTGCTCAAAGGACCATATTAACTCAGTTTTGATGCCTGCTGCCCTAGCGCAGCTGTTAGATAGATATTTTGCTGCATTTATGTTCAGTAGAAAGTACCTAAATCAGAGTTATTGCCACAGATCTTCCCTGAGATCTGTTTTGTAGATATTTTGCCTATAAATACAGCCTTGAGCAATGTAATATGGGGAGGTTGGTTAATGCACTCCAAGAGAGACTCGCTGTGTATCTGATATGTTTTATTTAATCAAAGATTGCTGAAAGCTTGGAGAATGGACTGTTTGTTGTATTAATAATGTCTCTGAAGAGTGAATTAGGGAAATCTTGTGCTTCTTTCTGAATCAATAAGTGTTCCTTACCTCTGTTATTTCAATTTCACATATGCTCAAGTCATAGAACAAAAGTTTGGTTTAGAATTTGCTTACCTGCACTCTATGCTCAGTTTCTATGGCTTCTTAATGTTTTCCTCTTTATTTAGGCATAAATATGGATTCCTTATGGCTCATATTTGCTCTATTTCACATATGAATGACTGTTATCTGGGAATTCTTAGCTGTTCCTAGGTAGGGCTGGTTCATCTTCCTTCTGCTAACCCGATTGAGAGATTCTTTATTGCCTCTCATTTCTTAGCCTGCAATCCATCTTCATTTAGCTCATGTATTGTTTCATGAGCATCTACCTTTCCCTTTTTTCCTCTTGTGACCAAGAAAACGCACCAGCAGTCTTACTTCACGACTCCATGCCCAATGGTTTGAAACTTGTCACACTATGCATTGCCTCTCTACTTGAATGCATCCTCCTTCCACCCAAACACAAACAAAACCCATTGAACCCAATAACTAGCCTAAAATCATCATCAACATAGCTAAAATCATTAAGAGAGAGCCCTCTCTGATTACAGGTGGGCTAGAACCTGTAATCCAAAGATTGGTTTGTGGTTACCTCGGCCATATCCCTTTCAGGAGCTTAGGGACAACCTGAGTGTTAACAAGTGTATTAGAGAAGATGAAGTACCATAAATATTAAAGGCTTGTCATGATGAACCATGTGGAGGACACTTTGCTGATAAAATAACAACTTATAAAGTCCTTCTCTAAGGATATTATTGGCCTTCTCTTTTTAAGGATGCCAAGGAATATGTTAAGAGGTGTGACAGTTGTCAGAGAATGGGGAAACCTGTTCTTTTAAATGAAATGGCTCTACAACCTCAGGTACTTATTGAAAATTTTAAGAAATGGGCTTTAGACTTTGTTGGTCTAATCAATCCATCACCACGACAAAAAAAAGTACATTCTTGTTTGTACAGATTATGTCACAAATTGGGTAGAAGCTAAAGAACTTCCTTTTGCTACTGAAAATGCTATAGTTTCATTTTTGTTTGAGGACATTTTCACTCGTGTTGGTGTCCCAAGGGAAATTGTGATAGATCAAGGCACTCAATTTACATCCAAGTTGATACAAAAGATAATGGAGGAGTACAAAATCAAGCATAGGAAGTCAACTCCATATCATCCAAAAGTCAATGGACAAGTTGAATCTACCAATAAAGTAATTGAAGCAATTCTTACCAAGACTGTACTTCTACATAGAAGGGATTGGGAAAAAAAGCTTCCAGAAGCTTTATGGGCATATCGTACCACATGGAGAAATACAACAAGACGCACTCCTTATGAACTTGTTTATGGGAAGCAAGTCTTGTTTCCGTTTGAGTTCTAGATCAAGACTTTTGAAACAACAACCAAATTGGGTCTTGATCTATTAGAAGCCCAAAGACAAATAATGGAGCAATTGAATGAACTTGATGAGATAAGACAATATGCTATTTAAGGAACCAATATAGTAAAACAGTAAATATCCAGGTGGCATGATAAGTTTATCAAAGAAAGGAAATTTCAACTTGGTGATTGAGCATTGCTTTTCGATTCAAAATTTAAAGATTTTCAAGGAAAATTTCAAACTCATTGGCTTGGTCCTTATGAGATTGAAACTATCTTTGATAATGGAGTAGTCAGAATCAGAATCATTGATGAAGAGAAAGTGGCATTCCTTGTAAATGGTCATAGACTACAAATATATCATAAACCATTAACAAGGGAGGAATTTATAAGAAATCTACAAGATAATCTTGATTTGAAGTTAGTCAATGAAGATTCTT
Organism: Pinus taeda; assembly: GCA_000404065.3. Lineage (NCBI taxonomy): Eukaryota > Viridiplantae > Streptophyta > Pinopsida > Pinales > Pinaceae > Pinus > Pinus taeda. The sequence goes on along the minus strand of APFE030096009.1, from coordinate 37,329 downwards.
CTTCCTCTCCAACTTAGTCTTCTACTTTCTTTTTCAATCTATATATATATATATATTATATATATATATATATATATATATATATATATAATATATATATATATATATATATATATATATATATTATATATATATATTAATATATATATATATCTATATATATATATCTATATATATATATATATATATCTATATATATATATTATATATATATATATATATATTATAAACATGAAAACCAACATTGTTGGCATGTTTATACAGAAAATCCAGGTTGTAAACCAAGAGTTCTTCGCAGCCTAGATTTTCTTTTCCCTATTCTAGTCCCACTCTCTTTTGAAAATAAAACAACGAAAAAATTGTCAACAATCTGCAGCTCTAACAGAATTTTGCTGTTGAATTGGTAGATTGCAACTAGGGCAGATGATTATTATGGAAAAAACAAATCCAATGAAGATTGCAGCTGAAGCAACTTGACAACCTACAAAAGACAAATCAAAATTAGTAAGACAAAGTATCAAAGGTATGCAAATATTAAGTTATATAATAAAGGTAGAACATTTGAATTATGAAATAAATGATGAGTAATCATTGTTATTTCCATACTGAATAATGATTACCATTAATTACTCTCACACGATTTTGGTTTTAACAAAAATATCAATGTATTTTCAACTAAATCGGGGTTTCACCGTGATATAACTCAAAGATCGCCCTCTCTTCTCCACTCATCATTCCTCTTCACGCTGAAACACTTCCATTTCACTCAACCCTGTTTTATTGTTGAGACCACCCTCACCTAAACTCTGTTTTCTAATTCATTCCAGACTCAAATTTCTCTTACTCCTTAACCCTGTCAAAAGAGAAATTACAAGCTAGACTTTTCTACCATGAGAGTCATCGTAAGGTAAGATCTGAATGGGATTAGGTTTCTTGAGGGATACCCGTAGGTCAAACAATTGCTGCAACATGCAAGATGGCTAGAATTTGTGGAGAAATTCGATGGGCATGAGAAGGAGGCAAAAAAATCTTTCGCTAGGGAATATGATGACATTGAAGAAGAAATTGGGGACGTGAAGCTGGTGCTAACAAAGTATTTCATAGTAGAAGCCAAAAGATTGCCAAGAATTGGAGAGAGATGGTTTAAGAATAGGAGAATTGAAGAAAAAGAATGGAGATTTTTTCTCAAGAATCTGGGTATGGACATTTCTGTGTTTAAAAATGGAACAACAATCACAACTTTGAAGAGTAAATGGTGGAATTTGCTGCTACTCATTCAAAAGTTCATAACTTATGAAGGAAGATTTAGTAACATGTTCTTTTATCATGCATGTTTAATGATGAATTTTCTAGATGGAATTGAAATTAACCTATCATATTTCCTAGTTCGAAGTTTAAGAAAGATGGTTCGTAATGTTAAAATAAAAATACAATCTATAGATAATGCTTTATACCATTATGGCCTAGTAAAAATCTTGATTGAAGCACATCTAAGAAACATAGGAGACAATTGGGAATATTTCTTAGTCATAAATCATTTCAAGGAAGCAGAAATAGAAGAGCCTAGTGGTAAGACAAAGAAAAGTAGAAAGAAGTTGCCCATAGAAGATAACTCACCTCGACAACAAGAGAAAAATTCAGAGGATGAGACTCCTCTTGCAGATATGTTAGTGAATCTTAAAAAGAAAAATCTTAAAAGGATGATATTTGGAACTAAGAAATAAAGTTCATCTAAAAAGAGAACAAAGCAAGAGAAAATAGAGCAAGGAAAAGTTAAGGAAGTAGTCTCTTACTACTAAAACACCATCTAAACAATCATCTACCATAAGAATAAGTGTAAGGCTCAATAAAATATTGCATGAACAACCTCGACAATCCCCATAATTTGGAACCTAGAGTTTCATTATCACCAATTCCATCACCAACAATTTCATCACCGGTTGCCAATCTAGTTAGAAGAACTCCAAAGATTGATCCTATGCTGCAGGAAATTTATGGCTATATAGAATATTTGGAAAGAAGAGCTACATGTAAAAATATTGCATCATCCTCAAACCAAGGAGAAAATGAAGCAATCCATTCTAATATTTAAGGAGAACATCAAATTGAAGACACCCACAAGTAAGAAATTTTTGAATTGGCAACACTAAATAGACAACTGAAGCAGGAGAATGCAACAATGAAGGAACAAAATGAATTTAACAAAACCCATAATGACAACATCCTACTACATCTTGTTTTGTGGTATAAGAAAAACAAGAAATTAACAACTGAAAACAAATTTCTTAAGAGGAATATTATAAGCCTACAACAGAGAATTTTGATGAAGAAGCCGAGGATGGCTGTCACTACTAAGAAATCAAGGAGGAGTAACTTGGATGTCCTTTCTCATGTATCTTAGGAGGCTTAGTAACAGGAAGGACTCACAAATTTTGAAAATTTTCATGAGGACATGCAATGTTTTCTATGTGGGGGAATTTTGAACCCCAAAATTGCTTCTTTTTGATAACTCTTTTTCACTTAATTCCTCGCTTTTTGACCTTAATAAGTACAATTTGGGTATCAATTTACAAGGTTGATAGCATAGCAGGTACATAATCATCTTCTTTTTCATAAATATCATTTCTCTTTATTATTTAACTTAATATCTACCTGAGCTCATGAATTACAATGATTTTGCAGCTAAGTTCAAGGTTCAATAGGATGTAGAGCTTCAGCCGAGAAATAGGGCATATGGGTAGGTGGAAATTAGCTGGGACAACGATTTGTTCCTATTTACAGAATATGGATCGATAAATAAGGCACTCTAACAACTTGGTCAAGGGATAAGTCAATGACCATAGAAGGTGAGTAAGTGAGCGAGATGCAGATTTTTCGTCTCATGATTTGCTACGTTGATAGTAGATCATGATAAAATCACGATATTTTATCTTTTATAATTAATTATAGCTAATTTTGATTAGGATAGGCGTAATGCTTTGAAACATTTACTGCGTAAGAGTTTTATAAATATGCCTCTCAGGATAGTTGGGATAGACTTGAATTTTATTTGTAAAAACCATGTTTTTCTATAAAAACTCTGTTTCATTGCATTTTCTTGCTGTGTGATCTCAACGTGAGATTGGTCATCTCGTGAAAGCGTTATCGTGCTACTGCTTCTCGTAGGAGGCCCCCATCGAGATAATAAGGTTTTCCTTTTATTTACAATTAACAATTCATTTTATGTTTCTTGTCGATTTCCATCAGTTCATTTAATGATTTAAGTTCTGATTGCTAGATAAAGGTTTAAGATTGTTTTGCAGAAGGTTTATATAATCATTTTATTGTTGAAGAGAAGCGAGATTTCTAGTGCACACGGACAGATTATGAGTTAACATAGATAAGAAGCATAACTTTACATTGTAGTAATAAAGATAGGATTTTCATTTGCAGAGCTAATCTTTCTTTTTGTTAAAGCAAGTTCATTTATAGTGTGATTTTATTGTAGGTATAATTTTGTTTATAGGCAAGAATGATTCCATTTGAATGCAAGTGTGATTTTACTTATAAGCAAGTGTGATTTTCATTTAAGCAAGTGTGATTTTCATTATGAGCAAGAGTGATTTCATTTTCAAGCAAAGTGTGAGTGTGATTTTATTTTAAATAAGAGAAATAAAATTGGTTCGATTTTTATGAGCAATTTATTTACTTACATAGCTGTAGAGAAACATGTACATTTTGATATCTCAAATTAACTTAGGAATTGCATGAGAGACAAAGACTCCTGCACATACAATGCACATACATTTCATTAATTTACTAGCCCTAGTTGATAATTCATGTAAGTAATTTAACATCAATTAAATTACCAAACACCTAGTATGTGCATTTCATCAAGGAGAGGGGAAAGGTATGCTCTTACATAAGAAATGGTAAGAAACTAAGTATAAAAGTATGAGAAGAGGGTTGTTAACATTATACACATGTTTTACACTCATTTGTAATATTTTCCAGACAATATAAACTTTTGAGGAGAGTGATCCAAGTGAAGCTTAATTAAATTTAATAAAGTGGGCGAGTGCTAAAATTAGATTAAGTCCCTCAAAAAAGATAAAAGTAAAACGTAATGTGTGCTAAAATACAAAATACAAAAATAATAATGATTCCTGAGATTAAATATCATTAGTTCTCCTTATTGATTTTTCAAGTGCAATAAATATCGACACAAATTTCTAAAATACTAATAATTACTTCTAATGATGTAGATATTATTTTAGCACTTCGAGTTTATCATTAAGAAACTACACTTCATAAATTTAATCATAGAAGCATAAGGATAATAGAGATCACAATGCACAAAGATAACATAAGATTTACCCTGGGAAAACCCACTTGGGGGAAACCTAACAACCTTTTCCTTTGAGAATTTCTTCAGTTCAACAAGAGGTACACCTAAATATGCTAGTCAATATGATGGTCAAACTAACCTACAATGCTACGGTCAAACCTGGTCAACCAAACCTCTTGTCAAGTCAAACTTTTTCCTAACAAATTTGGCCCTCTTTGATCTGCCTAGGCTGAATTTTGACCTCTTAGAATTTTCCTAGAAACTCGACCATATTGCCCAAAATATTTTGCCTAGAATTTCTGTCTTGCTGCCCAAAATGTACCCAGAAAGTCACATGTGCAAAGTAGAGAGAGAGAGGGATATTCTTGAGATGAATTCATCCTTCTTGTCCTTTTTTATCCTTCTTATTATTTGCTTGGATACCCAAAATATATCTTCTTGTGTGAGAGATTGAATGGTGTCTTGTGGAATAAGTCGAGTGTTCAATATATAGTGTTCTGCCTGTCCGAATGGGTGTCTATTCAATGGGGATGACTTGACAAGTTTGGAGCCAAAAATTCAAATTTCAAAATTTTCTCTTTTGAAACCGACATGAAGAACACGTCTTACACTAATATTTTCAAGGGCTAATCAATAATAATGACATGAAGAACATGTCTTACATTTTCATTATATATTTCAAGGGCTAAAACATAAATTATGAAGACCAAACATAACTACAAAATTCAACACCCCCTCGTCAATAAGAAGTTGTCTCTAATGTTCAATAGTGATGGGAAAATTGTTGCTCAAATAATGATTAACAATGACTTGGATCAGGTGGGAAAAACGCCTTTTTGGTCCACCAAGTAAGTGGCAATTTGAAAAAGCGTGGTGGGTATGATGTAAACATCAATAAGAGCATATTTAGGGAAGGAGGTTGAAAATCTAGAGTTTTGGTCTCTAGGTGTGTGACTGAAACAAAATTTTCCAAGTGAATCGGTTCATACAACTTTAACTCACTGACATTCATCAGATCATGGATGACATGCTAAGGAGAAGTCAACTTGAAGGGATTATGACCAATTCGTTATGTTATGGTGTAAGAACAAAATCGAATGGGCTTAAGCTTATGACGATTATTTTGAAGTGTGGCTTATTCAATCACACTGAAACTTGCCCACCAACTTGAAAATGTGTAGCAACTCTATGTCGATCATGAAAGTGACTTATAGTTGACTTGTTTATTGAAAGAGTCATGAACCCTAATGTGGATTTTAATTAAATAGTTCTACACAGATGGAGAAGCGTTGCCCTAGTCCTATTGTTGGTTGGATATGGTTGGTGTTGTGACAATAATTGCAATCTCAAAAATAGCAAGAGGCTAAAACCTAAAAAAAACCTCAAAAAGAGAGTGTCCTATAGAGGTATGATTGTATTTATTGTAGTTGGTTGATGGGTGTGGAGAACATGAATTATGTTTTTTTGGGCATTAATGTGTGGATGAAATGCAATAAATAATCAAATTTGATAACCTAAAATCCATAAGGGTTTTCAACAATACCGATAAATATAAAGTCACAATCAAAGATGATGGTTTATGGTAATCCAAAATGACTCCAGATATGTTGGAAGAAAGGTGTTGTGGTTGTAATGTGCTAATGGTTTTGTCACATGTGAAAACAACCATCTTGGAAAATCTACATAATACAACAAAGGTGTTATGATGTTTCTATCAAGTGGTTGGCAAACCACTTATGAATTTGTAGAGATGAATGCCTAAGCCTTGGTGGGAACTTAGAAAAGTGGGTATAAGACAAGATTCACATTAGCAAGGTTGATTTCACTACAATGTGAACATCTTGAGATGTCCCCTTCCACTTGTTCGCAATGAAAGACCAAAAGACTACCTTTGCAAGTGCAATAAATTATTTTTCATGCCAAAATTCCCTTCATAAGATGAGGACTAGGTATCCTTAATCAGAAAAGGTAAGTTAATCTAACTGAAACACACAACTAATTCAATTTATAAAGAAAACCAACTCAATTTGTACAATAGCAGAGGAAAGTTTTTTGATAAACCACAATAAGCCACTAGATGGAGTCAATGACTCGACCAAATTAAGGTTTTGTAGCATATTAGGATTTTTAGTTCTCTTACACTGCATGTTGTAGATCTAAGATATATAGGGCCTTGGCAAGGGACCTAGTTAGCACACTAGCCACTTTATCTAAGCTACCCTCCTTAAATATAATGATTAAATGAATCAATGGAATGTAGGGATGCAATTTTATTTATTTTTTCTCTTAAGTTATAGATTGGGAATTAAAAAAATGGAGGCGTTATAGATCTCTATGTAGGAAAAATTTATTATTAGGGAGATAGTGTGGTCAATGCTTAAATCAACACATAAAATTCTTTATCATGAGTTCTATAATTAAGCTTGTTGTTGTAGAAGGATTATAAATGACATTCCATTGGATGTCTCCTTGCCTTAATAATAACACCTGTTTGGCATATTTTGAAACATCAATCTCAATCTCACTATGCCATTGCATGTATAGGCAAGCAAGCATTAGGGATTAGCAAAAAACATCTTTCGACTTCAAAACAAAAATTTTACTTTTGGAGTGCCTTAAGCCCTCAATAGTGCTTATCATAAGGTATAAATACCTCTTTTTAAATGACCCCCCTCTTATGGTTACACAATGTAGCATATCTCACCTTCATGTGTCCTTATGTTTGTCATTTAATTTAAGAAGGGTTTTCACTTGAAACTTTTGACAATATTTCTAGATATGAGCATGAGGTTCGATTTCATTGTAGTTAGAGATATATAAGTTTTGATTTTTCCTTCTTGGAGGTATCCATTATTGTTGGCATAATGGGTATCTAATTTCATGGCAATAAAATGACAATTGCCTTTTATATTTTTCTAAATATAGTAGCTATGTTGAGTCACCCTTCTTGGAGTGAGGATGACTTTTAGTTTTTTAGGGTTTGAGCACTTTGATTTCTCATTATATAGCCTATATATACCAATTGAGGATTTCAACCTAATCAATTATTGGTTGCACAATAGGTTGGCTAAGTAGGTGTTGCACAAAGTCTAAGTAGTGATTTATCATCATTATGATATCTTGGTGCATGTAATAATTTCATTGCTATATATCTTTTGGCTTGATCTTTTAAAAAGTTTCAATGATGTATGAAATATGAAATGCTTCCTTATCTCACATCAATCTTGGCATTCTAGCCTAGATTTATTACATGGCTTTTCATTGTCATAAAAGTAATTTGTCATGCATTGAATCATTGTAGGAGATAAGGATTGCGAGGAAAATGTATAATTAGTCTATGTGATGGATGCTAAGTGAATGAACATGGAGATTTGTATTGTGCATGTCGAAATTGTTAAATGTAGTTTATTGATCTTATAAGACCATGAAAGAAACATTTAATTAATTAGAAAGCAATTCATTCATGGTATATTTAATTAGATTTCCGTATATTTAATTAAATGGTCATGATAAGGTATAATAATCTTCATTGTGTTTATGTAAAGTTACATCTTAATTTATTATTATTATTATTGTGAATTTTGATGTCAACTTTTCATTTATTATTCAATTAATTTCAAATAGTTTCTTTAAATAATGAATCTTGTTCCTAAAATTATTTTTTTTCTACTAAAATAAGCAATTGGAGTGGTAGACAAATGTACATATTCTCATAGAGTCTTTCCTTGTTACATTGTATGGGGATTGTGGCTCTCAAGAAACAATATGTGTGGGAAAGAATCATGTTTATAGCATTGGTAGCACATTATATTAGAGTCACTTGTAGAGAATGCTAGAAAGATTCAAAGAAAAAGGAGTCCAAGATTCTAAATGAACCTATCATTGATTCCACAAAAGCATGGGGATACTTCAACAATGCACAACAAGGAATCCCATGTTTATGTAGAGTTGAGAGATATATTCTCCTTAACCAACATTATTATTTTATTTTTAAATATGATGTTGGGCATGTAACAAATACTAGAGTTGAATTCTTTACATTGCATATTCTGAAGAAATTTTTCACAAATAAAGGTGTAAGACACTTGTAGGTGATGGGTGATTCCAAATTACTATTGAACTCAGGAAATAACACATGTTAGATTACTAATTTGTCTCTAGGATCTACTATACATGGAGCCTCAGAGGCAACAACGTGAGTACAATTCCATTACTTTTTCACACATCTTTGATGAAATTGACAAAAAAGTAGGCACTCTCTCTTTGTAAGAAGGTTCCTTGGTGAGGATGGGGTTATCTCTCTTCTTTTTGTATTAACCTAATGACATTGACAAACCCCTCAAACAATTTGAATATCTCTTGCAATAAATCACTCTCTTGGCATCATTTAGATGACTCAAAAGAGCCTACATGACAATTTCTCCCTTTCTTTGGAAAATACCTTCACCTTCTAAATCACCTCACTTGTTTCTTTTCATTACATGACATGTTATATAAGGCTTATTTGTGACTTACTAAGGAAACGAGTCATTTTTATTTTTTCATTGTTTAGTCTTTTTTCTCTCCTTGGCACATGTAGCAAGGTAAGGCAACAATTCTCTTTGGATTATCTTCCTTTGTTGGATCATTGACCATCTTTAGTACATTGGTTTACTACATTGGATCATTAGAAATCTTCAATGCATTGAATTAGCTATGCATAACAATTTTCTTCATCACTCGTCGCCTATCAATTATGCTTTTTTTTTTAAAACAAAAATGAGTAATTATATTAGTAATTTTGTGCCCGGTCACAACAAGTACACGGGATGCACAACTTCTAAATCTACATAGACCAACTGACTATCATATTGACTCTAAATTAGAAAACATCTATTAACTTGTTAACATATAACACCTAACTGGATAAAGAGAAGACATTATGTCACACCTTTGGAAACAGTGGCTAGGCATTACATAACTAGACTATACAGTTCACTACAAAATATGGATACAAAAGGAAGACTTAAAAATTAAAACCCAACACAAAATATGAATTTGAATCTGAGTCTGGAGCTAGCTTTTTGAGGTCGATATCAGGTTTGATAGATACATCCATATCCTAGTCAGAGAGGTTTGTCTTGTTGAGCTTAAGGTCAGCAAGAATTCCTTGGACATCATCCACTTCATCTTCTATCCGAGCCAGGTGCTGCTTGAGAGATAAAGTGCACTCTTCTTGATCTACCTATGAATGATTCATCTTCTAGAATTCCACCCGAAGGTCATATAATTCATGTTAGAGAGATTTGATTTCAGAGATGAAATTAAGATACTATTGGAAACTCATATGAGCACTAGATTCTGAACTAGTATCCATGTGAAAAATACAGAACTTGAATGCAAAAGAGCAAACCGTGCAGACCCAAAGGACAAAAGATGACAATTAACCATCCAACAACCAACCTAGATCCCTCCCCTGAGCGCAGATTTGGAGAGGTACTAAACCAAATACTCTCATAGGTAGACAACAAATGTAGGTAGCAAAGAAAATTCTCGATGAATATACCAAAGCCTAGACTGACCTTTCCACATGAAGACTAAGAAGTTTCTAAATTCAACTGGGTAGACACATAGTTACCTTTGAGCTTAATTGCATGAAGAAGCCTCTTGTTTGAGGTGCTCGGGCCAATAGAAGAGCCTTGCGAGCCCAAAAGACCTTTTTTCCAAATGACCCATGAAAAAAGTGACGAGCCCGAAAGACCTTTTTCCAAAATGACCCATCAACAAAAGTGACGAGCCATGGAATCCCCTGACACCAAATAGAGATCCATAATCACTCCCCAAGGCTTAGTAAAGAGGAGACCATAGGAAGCCCATCTGGATGCCACAACTAAATGCACACACCAAAATGTTTTCCAATTCCTTGACCTCAAATAGGGGCACACAAATTCCAAATTGTGTGATGATATCTGAACTAGGGTGAGGGCCATTTTATCATTAATCTGTCTAACCTTCCACATGATTGTTTTCATGTCAACATTAATTTAGGTCAAATTCTCTTCCTCTAAACTCATTTTAAATAAGGTTTGTTGGAGATTTCAAGGATTTGGCCTTGGATTGACAATAAGGAAAGCATGTGAATAAGAGAAAGTCACCCCTACATAGAAGTAAGAACTAAAAATGGAAACATCAAGGACAAGGGTTATAACTGTCTCAATGATGATGAAAATTTGAGAGGTACTAAAGAGTTGTCTCGAAAAACCTATGAGAGCAGGCATGGGAAGGGTGGAATGAGAGGGAAGGGAAAAGGGGATATGAGAGAAAGGGGAGGGGAGAGATATGGGAAAACAAAGAATGGGGGTAGGGCTAAAGGATATGGAGGGGGAGGGTGCTTCATAGATAGGAGGAAGACGAGATAGGAGAAATACCTTCATTTCTAGAAAGATCATAGATTCAAACTTAGCAAAAAAAATGTAATTCATAGGACCTTAGGGAATATGGATGAGCTTAAGGGTGTTGTTTATGTCGAAGGTGGATTCTTCTAAATAACATGCTTTATTTACTTCCACATCCCATTTTGTGTTGTTGCCTTTGAGAATATGAAAGCAATCCTTAGAGAGAAAGGAGTTAGCCAAAATATTAATTCTAGATAAGATCTAGGAGAGGGAGTTGTCCTTTGGATTGACAGGTTTAGAAAGATACAAGATAGTGACCAATGAGTCTCCCAAGATGATGATGTCTTCAGTACCTTTGTCTTTGGAAATACTAAGGCCTTGATAGAGTCTATATAGTTTAGCTTGGATGTTATTTTTCCTTCCCAAGCCCCAAGGATATTTGAATTCAACTATTCCATCGATATTGTATAAGATCCATCCCCCTTCTGCCTTCCCTGTCTATAAATCATGTTTTTAACCAACACATACATACTATTTGCATGCAACAATTTCTATGAAGAATATCGGTTTTGAGGCTGAGTAGGAAGGTATGTTTTTTCTACAATTATGAGTTTTAAGGTCTTGAAGCCAATATTTTATTTATCATGTGATTAAAATACTACAACACTCCTTATAAGACCATCACTTAATTTATTATCTATATAAAATAAACATTTAGTTTTTATTTTATGTAAGTTTAAAGAAGTGTTGATGACTGGGAAATGACCCTCACCAATTTCATAGGCTCACCAATGGGAAGCACCTAATTAAAATTTTCTCCTTAAAGTGAGCCATCAACAAGTAGCAAATAGTGGTGAGAACAACTCATCATTTTATCTTAAATGAACCTAAATCAAAACCTCCCAACCATTTTATGGAGTGAAGAAATTTGATTGTTAGGATCACCTCTCTACCATGAAATTAATTAGTAATTAGTTAGGGATAAAATGTGATTATACATATAGCATTAAGAGAATAGTCCTTTAGCTAAAGTATATGCAAAATATTATAAACTTTGAATTAAGAATAGTCTACGAGCTAGCAAATTCTCTACTTTATAAAAGTTGTTAGCAAGCATGAAATATGAGAATATATACTACAAACAAGAGAATGTCCTGCAAGTTCTCATGCTCAATAGTACCAACAAAACTAAGAAAGGAGAGAATAGTGCATAACCAAAAAGTTCTGCAAATGTATAAATACATTAGTTAATACTAGTATATTTATTAATGTGTGAAGATAATTTACAATGCCAAAAAATAGAACCCTTTTGCTCCAAAACAATGGTTCAATTTATAAAATTAATTTGTGGCTTTTAGACTTCTAGATCCCTAAATCTTAAGCTAGCCTACGCAAGCTACACTAGATGACTCTCGAGCCTCTACGTTTTAACTCATTAATTTTTTTTCTTATTTTCACTTTGACTATTTAGACTAGTTATATGATACTAGTTGTTCCATTAAATTAGGAAATTAGAATATTACTTGCAAAAGTGAAGCTTGAAACATTCACAACGCAATGACATACACTTCCATCATTTAGATGTATTTTTATAATTCTTGTTATCATACTCTTGAAAATTTGATTCATAGCAACACATACATTTGCATAGGGTTGAAAATCATGTTGTCTTTACCTTTGATGACTGGATAGCCATAATATTTATCATTATCTACACTTCATTATCTGTTGGGTATGCGGCATGCTCAATAGATGACCCTTCATTGTTCTTCTGGAAACTAAACTTTTCATCTTCTTTGCTTGCTATGGTTTGGTAATGCCCCCATGCTTCTTGTGCTCAAGTGAAGTTACCTTTGGCATTTTGATCCTATATACAATTTCCTTTATCCTCACTCATGACTCCTATTCATATTTTCACATGCAAACCTTGTGAGTAACAACATGAGATCATGCCTAGATTAATGGAATAGACAACAACACACTACTCTCAATGCCTAATATTTCAGTAAACAAACAATAGTGAAATAGACCAACACAATTAGTTCAATGAAGAAAACACACATGTTATTAACAAAAAAGATTTGAAATTATGGAGGAGGGACTAATTAATAAAAGTGATGTGATATTTCTTTCCCTCCTATGAATGCATAATGTTATCTTGGTAGCTTTCATTCACTTAGAGAAAGAGAAATCATGCTTAATTTATTGCTTAATCAACTCGTCAATTTTAACTAATACATAGAAGTTGTGATTTCAAAATCATGCATGCTTTGCAAACAATGAATCTATATGTAAATGAGTAAGAGGAATGTCATTTCATGATCATTTTTTCCTAGATATCACTTAATTTCTTGTTGCTTTTGTGAGTGATCACATCCATCTATGTTAATGTAAGCTTATTTTTTGTGTTCTACATATCACCAGTTAGTTCTTTGGCAACCATACTTAAGGGAGATAAGAAATGACTAAATTTTGTTAATACTTTTGTTTGCAAATCCTATTCTAGTGGTTGTATAAACAAGTGTATTCCCATTGCTATGGTATGAAGTTGGGAATATTTGATTTCTTTGGAAAAAAACAAGTTGGGAATATTTTTCTTGAATAAAATTAAGTTTTTTTTTTTATCCTTCAAAAGTAATTGAGCAAAGTTGTCAAGCCTTGTTATCTAAATCAATTTCTCACCAAGCTTCATTAATGCCATCTCTATGGTGTGGACTATAACTTTTGCAAACCTTTTAAACACATTTCACACAATTACTCATGGAAGGGTTTTTCTTGGTGATGAATGTACATCATCCCATTTTATAGTCAAATCAACCACTGCTACTATATTTTTCACTCACATTAATAAATGCAAAACTGATCATAACCCCAATTAACAAATCATGCTCTAATTCATATATTCCATGACTTTTTGATCCCCATCCTATATGAACATTTAATCACATTTCCTTGAGCCATCATAGTTTGACACTTATATAATCAAGATCACATCATTAACTGTAGTCCAAGAAAAAATTACTATACCCATAACATCCACAAGTATCTCAATTTCTTCCTGTACATTATCTTGCTTAGGGGATATATATGGTGCTTACAATTCTTTATCTATGCCAAATTCAAACTCACACTCTACTGCCATTTTTCAATCAACATGCAAATGGTCACTTGAATAGTAGATGCCATCAAACTCCCTTCTAGCAATTTGTGTGGCATGTGGGCTCATGAAGCAATTTTATAGAGAGTGGAACATGAAGTAACATGGTCTACTAACCTTTGCATTGTATCTTGTTTGTTCATCATAATCATACTTATTTTATAAGTAATGCAAGGGATTGACCCTCCATTTCAAAAACACAACCATCTATAGGAACTTAGAGCAATAATATTCTCATGCAAGCTCCATATGAATAACATTGTGAGTAAGATGCACACACCCTTCTTTAGGCCACATAGGGAAACCCTAAGATAAATATTTCATTGTTGATCAAATATATTCATGCTAAATAGAAATTTCATTGTGTACTAATGCAAGTGATGTCATTTGAATTTGTAGCATTACCTTTATTGTTCAAAAAATAAAACTCAAGGTTGATAATAACATTTTATTATGACCTTGTATGTAATATCAAGATTTAGGGGACTTGAGCATTATCCAACCAATACCATTGTCTACCCTCAATTACTTTCACTTTTATGTATTCCTTATGAATCAATGTCAAATCTTATTACTATTACTATGCTTAGCATTGTACCAACAAAAGTGGACAAAGAAGAGTGTATCATGAGAAAAGTGTATCTTTGTTAAACCAAAATAGTGATTATGTTGAAGGAAAATTTCTCTTGCATCTCCATATATATTTTGGTTTATGGTTTCCTTCTCTCTTTTCGTGATTGAGTGCATTACCATATGCTTCAACCCCATGCTCATTCTTATTAACCCTTCATGTGTGTCTCCCTTTTTCATTCAACTATCTACAAAAGCAAACCTCTATAAGCAAATGACCAATAGGATTGTGCCTTAGTCAGCAAGACACTTATGAAAAAAAGAAAAATATACTACCTTAGTTATAAAAAAATATAGTAAAAAAATCATAACAATATGTTAGAGTGTTAATTATTGAAGGAAACGGCATGGAAAATAATTAACATTGAAAATAAAAATCGAAAAACCAAGAGCGAGGTGAGGTTTATTTCCCTTCTACAAGTTGACAATGTCTTTTGGGAAACTTTTAATTGCTTACAACAAGAGAAACACTACTTAACTCATTTCAAAATTCCCATCAATTGATGTCATCTTTTAATAAAACCCAACACAATGTTAATATCAAGTATTGGGAATTTGTCCTACTCCTATATATCTTCTAGTAAATTGTAGAAATATATGGAGTGTAACACCATTAATACCATGCTATTGTAATGAAGTAAAATGGACTATGTGTAGTTGATCATTTACCATACTAAGAAATTATTATAATTA
Source organism: Pinus taeda (assembly GCA_000404065.3). NCBI lineage: Eukaryota > Viridiplantae > Streptophyta > Pinopsida > Pinales > Pinaceae > Pinus > Pinus taeda. The sequence continues at coordinate 22,148 of APFE030096009.1, read as the reverse complement.
TGAATCAAATATACTTTTGTAGTTTTGCATATGCAATGCACAACACCTAATAAGTTTGAATAATCCATGGTGAAAATTTAAAGTGAGTTGTGGAGTTCAACATCTATTAGTTTAATCTGATAGCCAAACACTAGCTATTTATAGGATAGATGGGTGGGTTTCGATTAATTTTAGCCATTATGGATGGTGGAATAGTGGATAAGCTTGATGTTATCATGTTTAATGAGGATAAGCTAGTGGAGGATGAGCTTGATGTAGTTGTGCCTAATGTGGAGGGACTTGAGGGAGATACTAGAGAATGAAATGTACGAAAAGTAGAAAGACCAAGAACCCATCTAGATAATGGGGAAGGACTTGTGTCCTAATAGAATGCCTATGGCATGGTAGAGTCAGTAGGGATCTTGATTGATTAATCCTCTCCAAATGGTGAAGTGATAGGTTAGATAATAATTGTGATACAAAAATCTATCCAATATTAATGTGTATAAATTGAAATTATGTGCTTAGGTGGTGCACCAAGTGATTGAATACATGTTTTAATAAAAACTCAATGGTTCTTCCCTTTAAAAAGAAAGAGGTTATGCTAAAACATGTTATCTATCATATGAGTAAACCATATCTAGATTAAATTCCCTTCCAAACACTTCTGAACAAATGGGAATGGTACCCATCAAGAGAAATGGAATGATGGATGAATGAAAAGGGATTTCCAATTGTTGATAATTATTAGTAACGAAGTCCATTGAAGGAGTCAAAGAAGGTATGAAAGAAACAATTTTAGTGGATGGAACTAGGGGTAATTCCCAATGGTTAATAACTATCTATCTCACTTACTACCTCACATAAGAGGGCCACCTTCGGTGTGAATATAATGAAAGGTCACTAAGCTAACTATTTATAGACATGTCCAAGGGACTTTTAGATTCAAACAATAAAGGGTTTATAACTAGAAGATTGAAAGAGCCAAGTGACTCAGTTAAACATCTAGCTTTGATATAAGTGTTTACACTCAAAAGATAGTGCACCCTTTGACAAATAGTTTGTCACCATGACCATTAGAAAGGATTTAAATTATCTTAAAATAAAATATAAAAGTTGTGTCTCAAATGTCAGTTAGTGTGGTCTGTTGTTTTCATGCCAATCCTAACACTCTTACGCTAACCAACGTATTATATTTGGTCCTTATGTGAGGAGTTTAGTTGTTTAATCAACTAATTGTTGATTTTGAAGGTTAAGCTTGGCATCATGAATCAAGCATGCACTTTAGGTGTGAAGTGTGTGCAAAAGTGATGTGACCAACTTATAAATAAAGTAATAGAACAAAATGTAATTGTTGGAAATGAAATGTATAATGGTTAACATTAAATGGTAAATGAAATTAGTTCCTCATAAAAGTTTTGTTAAACTTAAAAAAAGTTAGCCCTCAGGGGGGAAACTTGATTGGTGATCACTGTGATATGAAGTCTTTGTGAATTGTGTGGTTCGAAGCCTTGAAAGGCTTCTAAGATGTGTGTGGGGGTGTTCATGGGTTCACCTAGAAGTTTAGTGGTAGTGGTTGGAATTGACCCCATGTCACACAAGTATAATCTTGGCTCAGTTGTTGATTCCTTTAGTCCAAATAAAAACTTTAAAACAACTTGAAATGAAATAAACAACAATAAAAATAAATTTGATTTAGTGTTGAAACAAAATAATCAAGTTGTTAACCAAAATCCTAAAGTTAGTAAGTACTAAAAATTTGGATGTTTTACTTCCGCTACCCACAATGTTTTCTTGAGAACCTTGCAAAATAACCCTAGAAAATCGGCATACCTTCGGAAATGAGAGTAGCAATTTGTAAAAAAAAAAAAAATTCAAAACATAAACAACAAAGTGAAAGATATAGAAGATAGTATGATCACACAAAGATAATTAAATAATTACACACACATGGATTTCTATGCAAAAATTTCACACTATTTGTAGAACAAAGAATGATAGTTGTGCATGGGTTGAGACTAAAACATAGGGGTTTTGGTTAACATGACCTTGAATAGGTGGTTATAATAATAGAAACAATGTGGAGAAATATGGATCCTAACTATGAAATTAAGAGATCAAACATACATAAAACCTAGGGTGATATTTATAGATCCATGTGCCTAGTAGAGTTACTAATATGTTGTGTATAATTTGGACAAAAAGTGAGAAAAAATCCTAATCTAATAGATTGTGAAATTAAATATAGTAAATAATGAAAAATAAAATAAAATAAAGTCCAAAGAATCACATGCAAACACCATACCAAACCTCACTTATGAAAGAATGCAAGACAAGTAATCACAAACTACAATCAAACATTCAAACACAGATCTTGATGGGAAAAGTAAAATTCTTGTATTAACTCTAGATAACGGAAGAGAGAACTCATAAAAATACAGTTAGAGATATGGCTTAGTTTTAGGGAGGTAGGCTCCAAAAAATCTTTTTGGGAGGCTTCCTTGTTTTGTTATGTGTTGAAGCTCTAAATATTGATAGGAAGAGGCCCTTTGTGGTGTACAAAAGTGGAATCTAGCTAGTATGCATGAAACTCAATGGTAGAGGGACAAGAATGATGGCTTCAAGTCTGTCTAGGGGATTTCACAAACATAACATTTCCCTTTTATTATTTCTTATGGAATGCAACCCCCATGATATTTATCTATAGATGAATAGAGAAATTGCTTCTAAGGTCTAGTTTCAATATGAATTCCCTCAATGTATGAATATGATATTAGAAGTTTAGTAGCCATCATGGAAGACTAAGTTAATGTTATCAATGAATTGAAAATTTGACAAGGTACACATGTAACTACTATGCCACTAAATAAGAATGAGTGTATTGATGAGCCACTAATTAGCCATTTATGGTATTTTAAAAGGGTAGCATTAAATAATGGATCTTCTATGTGGAACATGTAAAAAAAGGGGCATAATTCATGTGCCTTTGAAATTGGGAAATTGGTGGGTTCACTTGGCTAGTTAAGGTACTACAAGGTTAAATGATTACAAAGTCAGGTGCATATGTAACTTGTGAAACCAAATAAATCCTTTGGAAGAGAGCCATTATTAGAAAATATGTAGCTCCGGGGACAATATTACGTTGGATAAAAAAGGATAGGAAAAGTATTCATAATATCACCAATTAATGGAAGGATTTGAGCTTGGCATTTGACTTAATTAGAAATTGCTTGGCCTATAAAGTGGGCAATGGTTCATAGGTTAGGGTTGTGCTAATGTAATAATGGGACATGACAAGGGTACTCTACTTCATGATGAATTTCTGCAATATCTACAAGAAATTAGTAGGTTCACACTAAACAAGTTAGGAAACCCCAACACAATTAACATATGACAACATGGATGGTTGACTACACTGGACTTAAAGTTCATTTGTATTCTTACTCATTCTTGGAATTTTTTTCTCTTTGATCTACGCCCACATTTGGTTAAAATATGAACCTAACAAATTGATATGAACAAGAACAACATTGGGGGGTCTTAATAAGCAAAATTGGGCTATAGTGGATTACAATAAAATGATCTTTAGGACGTCAAATGGTGGTGCCCCAAAATTTGGAAGAACAATGCTCGTGAAGAAAAAAGGCTTTATTTGATTATGACTAAACAATAATGTTCTTACGTGGGAAATGATACAAAAGAGAAGCAATGAAGGACCTAACACCTATCTTTTGTATAGGAAGGGTACATTAAATGCCACTCATCTTTTTATTTAATGTCCTTTTTCTTACAAAGTTGGAGTGACATGGAAATTTGTATTGGTAAAATCCAATTTATGGAGAGATGATTGTGTTGCAAATTATTTGAAGATTTGGTATGATACATATGTTTTGGAAAAATTATTCCCTATCTAGCTTTGTGGGGCATCTAGATTGCAAGAAATTCAATTAAAGTTGAAGATAAAACTATTCCTACATTCTATGGCATTGCTTAAATATTTTCTATATTAAAACAATATAAGACTCCACAAAAATGATAATTACCAGACAAGTGGGCGAAGTTAGAGTAGATAAGTGATATGCATATGGGAATTTTGATAGAAATTGTTAAGGTCTTAAATATATATACCATTTGGGAGATATCTTCTATATTTAAAACACTTCGTAGTTACAATTAAAAGCTACGAGTATGGACACCAACAAATTTAGAGAATTTGTGGTACTGAAATGCTCACTAAAGATAGCCTTGGAAAAATAACTTTATTAACTTTTGGGATTTTTCCACCAATTTATGGTAATCTCTTGGTGTTTGATGGATAATTCCCTTCTGTGGACAAAAGCGAACTCCCTAGATCTAGTGGCTTGATCTAGAAACAACAGAGCCAAAAAGACCTATGCTTTCCTAGAGAAAATATAACATGGAGGAAATACCTACCTAGAATCCAACACAAGTTCCCCTCTTGTCCTTACTTGTAAACTCCAACCCCAACTCCAAATGGTAAAAGTGGAACTTGCAAAACAACTAAAACAAGTAAGAGAACCAAAATATACAAACAACATACACTAACATCATTAACAATGAGTTAAGAATGCATTGTTCTACATATGCATTAAATAAGACATAAGTATAAGAAAACAAATCACTTTTTGTATTAATGAATGTGGGAGAAGATACAACCCTTTCAAATCTTGACCTTGTAGATATCTCCCAACTATCTTGTCCTTCCTTTGCCACAAATCAAGCCTTCAATCATAACTCAAGTGCATGGATGGATAGTGGATCCTTAAGCACAAAGCGACAACATGAGGGCATAACTAAGAGTCTCCAAAAGCCAACCCAAAATTTATGGGAGGAAGTGAATTTATAGGGTAAAAGAGGTGGTTTGGGATTTACCATTCTAGGACTTAGATCTACATTAGAGGGAGGATAATTTCTAGGGATAAGAGATAAGACCTCAAGAGTAGGAGTTCGAGATATAATACAATAGTAAATAGTTAAAACCGCTCGAGAAGGTTATGGAAAGAGAAGATTCGAAATTACTTTTTATTTTTACCGAAATTCAAGAGCCATCACACTTACTGTGAAAGAAACATGTGTTGGTCAGTGTAGATGCTCTGTCTACATCTTGCAACAACACAGGTTGCATAAAGGGAAAGTGTGACGGGGCCAAAAATTAGGGTTTTGAGTTGTTTAACACAAAATTCTTAGAACTTTTGGAGAGATGATGCTCTTGGATTTGCAGGGGATGAATGCAAAGTGCCAAAGGATGTTGACTGATATGGTTTCAAGGCCATTTGATTGGATGTGACAAAATGACCTGTAACCGATTGCCCCCTAAAGTGCAAAGTCAGAAGCAATGGTTGAGGATTGAAGTGCTTTACCATGTGAAAAGTTCAGAGCAAGAATAAATTGGTCAAGATCATCAATGGTTTGTTACAATACATAATCATCATGATAACATTGCTGAGGTAGGCATACCCATACTCAACACATAATGCAATTTACATGTACATGTAAAATAATCAAAATCACATCCACTGATGATAGATGTGGACCCATACTTGGATAGCTTTCTGATAGATCATAACCATCATACTTTGTAATCTTGTATGAATCTTGAAATTGCACCAAGGGTGGATAAAACTAGATCCAGGGTCTTCTACCTCGTCACTCGATATTACAAGTCTAACCATGTGAATAAATGTGTTGGAGTTTAACATGGTAGACACCATCTAATTACTAGCCAATGGTGTAATCTGTTAACATATACGAGAGGAACTACCGATAATGATAATGGATCTCAAGGTACTATGGTACAATCTATGGAGTTCGAATAAATGAGCTGAAGTTGAACACCACACATAATCTTTCGGTCAAAGGAAAATTATGAGAACCTATGGCCAAAAGTGAGGAAACTTGTCGTATGCAAGCTCCAAGGCATTAAAGGGAATTTCTAAGTCAACTTCCTAGATAATGCGATGATGTAGATAAGAATCAACTAGTATCAGGAGGGCCTTGATGTATCCCCCATCAATGACACGAAACATGTATCAAGCTTTGAGATAGAAAGCTGATGATGCAGAGATGGTTTAGGAGAGGCAAACATGAAGACTAAAGGGTATTGTAGCAGATTTCAACTGAGGGTGGACTTTCTCTTAAACATATCAATGACACTTTTATGGAGTTGGCAAAACTGACTCAAAGACCCATCATGAAGGATTTCATTAAGGTGTGATCAATAGAGAGGCAATAAGATTCCCTGACCCAAAGAAATCACGTAAATGAGGTGAGAGAGTGCCATGTTCAAGAGTGACTCACTACCATTAATAGGTTTGATGCCCTATTTTCCCAATTTCACAACCATTTTTGGCTTGTACCTATTTATTTTTGACAATCTTGTGGAGGATAACATATGCTTGATCTATATGTTCATCCTTCGTATGAATACTTATGAGTATTTTATCAAACCCTGAGAAGAAGTGGTTTGGTCTCGTCATGCTTGAAAAGTCCAATGATGTTTAATAGTTTTACAAGTCCAATGAAGGCATAACTTGACTTCTTTTTCATGTTTAGAGAGTTTGTAAAAAGAGGCGAAAAAGAAAACTCCAAGATGTTCCTTTTCATAAATTTGTCCCTTGGGCATGTAAAATAGTACCGAGGAGAACATTTTAGCCATGTTCGACTAAAGTATTCCTTTTTCGTAAATAGTCTATCCAGTACGGAAAAGGATTAAACTTAGACTGGGAAGACATATTTTCATTTACTTTAATGAGTTCAAAAAGACAAGTGCCCGTCAATCTTTACATGTTTTGGGAAGTCTGAAAACAGCTTAAAGAGACTCTAGGGCGGTTCCTTTTTTGTAGGTTTAACGAGCTCAAAAAAGTGATAAAAGTAGACTCATTCATCAAAATGACCTGCAACTGATTTATAACCTGCATTATGTCCTTAAGTTATCATTTAACTGCTCTAAGAACCATGAAAACATTAAAAATACATGTTATATGGTAAAAATTAGGTCAAAAACATTAAAAAACATTAAAATATTGACTTATTTTGACCATAAATTTGAAAAAAAAATGTATTTATTACCATTTTCATTTTACCAATTTGAGTGAGCTCTAAGTGTTTTTTACCTTAAAATCTTCAGAGGGCGATTGCGGCCAAACCGGTGGACCATTTCCCGTACCGTCAGTTCTAGGTAGGAGGTCTATCCTTTATCCTCATTTTCTTGGTTTCCATTTCTTGTTTGATGTTTTTTTTGGGATTTTTTTGAGTTTTAAGGACTAAAAATTTGCCTTAGGCCCATTGCACTCTTCTTATATCGCGAAGTGCAATGGCTCTGCAAAGTTAACACTGATCAGTGCGAACCAATGCACTTATTAGGAAGGGTAAGTGTGATGGGTCTCTTTGTTCATGAAGGAAAAGTGCAATGGGTGCCATGAGGGTTCCAAAAAATTGATTCTAAGTTGATTTTTCTCCTAAAAAATTTCACATTGCTAATTTTATGTGTTTTTCATGTTATTTGTAGGTGTTTTACTAGAGTGAAAATGGTTTTAATCTAGAGAGAAAGGGAACACGAGGCTCAAGAGATGGTTGCTACCAATGATCCAACAATAGTACAAGCTTTAAGAAACTATGGGCATATGAAGTTATTTATGAGTCCGGGGATGAGGAGCCAACTGGATTTGTTGGAATACTTGGTAAGGGCCTGAGACATACAAGGACATTACTTCAATATTGGGGAGAACATTGCCACAATAGATGTTGAATACATCTACTTTATGATAGGGCTTTCACATAGAGGGGATCCCATTTCATTATTTGGATTTAGGAGAGGTGGAGAGATAGTGAAGGATTAGATAGCTATGCATTTTCAACCTCGCTCTGAAATAACTAAATATGGGAAAATTGAGATAAAGGATGTTATTCAACTTCTCCTCAGGACAATCCTTTTTACCATTACTCGATTGGCTGATAGTGCTTCTCTTCATTTAACTACTAAGATCCAAATACAATATGCCTTAGAATGTTTGGCACCTATGATATTCAAGTAGTGTGAAGGGGTCTTAGTCAATTTGAAGGAACAACTCAATAGAGAAATACTGAACGATTGAAGAACTTTGGGTATGGTTATATCATGGTATAATTTTCTTTACAAAGAGTACCATTACTACATCCTCAACAAATATCTCTAGAGCTACCTGGGCCTAGAGAGCCTCACATGAGGTAGTGGGTAGATCTTATGGCTTGACACAGAGGAGGGCCTATGGTGGAATTCACTCCTACTTTCTTTAGATGGTTGTGGGAGCAATAGATTATGATCAAGGACACTTGTATGTTGGAACTGATTTCGTGGAGACCCAGAGCTTGTGTTACCAAAAGGTGAGCGATGGAGTGATGCAGGTAAAAGCAAAGTTATTTTGCATGTTTTTGGTTTTTTGGGCCTTACAATTTTTTTTTGTTTTTTATGTATCAGAGACTAAATATTGGTTTTGCATGCATATATTGTACATGTGTGACTAGTAGGCATGTCACCTCTTCATTGACGGGCACAACCACAACTTGTATAGGTTGGAGTCACAGGGGCAGAGGAGGAGATGATTGATCTTGACATAGAAGAAGCACTTGCCGAGTTTGAGCGCCATGTTAATGGTTTGGCCCACATTGTGCCAGAAATAGGGGTTGATGAGATTCCTATTTATCTACAACGATACACCATAGGGGTGCCGACTCATATCATTCAATCGTTGTGCAAAGTTTCCCGCATGATGATGACATTGCAATCATCATCAGGATTAGTAACCTAGGAGCTTTGAGCCATATTTTTTTCTACATGTATTTTGATATTTTAGGTCGTGGGCCATATGTGCCTTGAACACAATTTTTGTAAAACCAAAACACTATATATAATTTTCTATCTATGGACGTTTTCTACTTATTCTACTCTCTTGTACAATGTATGGTGATGATTGTATATTTACATATGTCGCAAATGTATGTCCAAAACATGATTAGCCAATGCATCAATTAATGTATTTAGACCTCTAGGGACATGTCGATATGCAATGTAGTCAAAATGTCTCTCTAAAATGTGGAATCTAAAAAAAATACACAACATAGTTGGACTTCTTACTGAATAAACACTCTTTAGATGTAGCACCATCATTTGTGAATCAAGCCTGATGAATAAATGATGAATACCACATGAAATGGCATCAGATAAAATTTTGATCACTATGCTATACTTAGTGATATTATTAGTATAGCGACCGATGCAAATTTCTTGCAAACTCACTAACTCGTCATTAGGAGCATAAATTTCTGACGTTGTGGAGGAAAGGTTTTGGGTGTTACGGATAGCACCATCAACATAACCAACATATGGTTGAGGGAACATCAACATCTAAAAATAAAATGTAATCTAAAAGAAGCAAAGGTGGTAGAAAACTTTCAAGAAAACACACTGCAAACACACCAACAAACCTATACAATATGTACACAGTGGCTATGTAGAAAAATTATAAGCATATTATCTTTTGAGGTACAACCCGTTTCAGGGTTGCGCCAAGGGAATTTTGTTAAAATATACAAGCTTGTAGGCCCCTTTTGCAAGAACTCGTTTAATTATATATGGACCTAACCACATTTGTTCAAGTTTCCCATCTCCTAATTTATCAGCTTCTTGGTCATACAAAAGGAACAAATCACTCTCCCAGAAGGAGTGAGGTTTAATATTTTGGTGATATTGTGCTTTGAAATGTTTTTTGTGAGATTCATTGGCCATCATGACATAACGTCGAGTCTCATCTAAACAAGCTAGGCGAAAAAATGTTCTTCTTCAGTGGAGGTAGTGGGAAGAAGTTTGACGGTAAGTTTCAACGACAAAATTTCACATTCAATTGGAAGAACGACTTATAGACCATACACCAACTAAAAGGGTGTGAATCTAGTTTTAGTTCAGACAGAGGTACAGTATGCCCACAAAGATGAAAAAATAATAGTAGGCTAATTCATTTTATAAATCCCTACCATGCATTTAAGCATTGTTTTCAAAACCTTATTAATGGCTTCTACTTGACTGCTGGCTTGTGGGTAGTAGGGAGTTGAGCTATCATGCCATAAGCCCAACTTGGAAGTCAATTCAAACATCATGTAATTGTGAAAATGTTTACCATGGTCCATGACTATAGCTTGTGGCACACCAAATTTGGCAAAAACATGGTTAAAGAGGAAAAACGCAACAATTTTACCCCTGTTGTCATATGTAGGCATCACTTCGACCCATTTAGTAAAATAATCTACTACAACGATTATATAAAAATGCCCCTTGACCGAGCGAGGGTTACAGGTCATGAGGCTGATACCCCATTTGGAAAAGGGTCTAAAAATGACAATTGGGTGCAAAGAAGCAAGTGGAACATAGGATTTCTAGTTATGGATCTAGCATGCGTGACACTTTTGGACCGCTATAATGAAATCTATGTACATAATCAACCAAAAGTAATCGGAACATAGAATTTTTTGGGTGGTGGCATAACCTAACATATGTCTACCACATGCTCCAACATGAAAATCATTCAAAGATTTCACAACCTCCTCATGAGTGAGGCATTGTCCGAAGATCGTGTCGAGACCACGACAATAAAGGGTGTCACAAATTATGATATAATGACAAGCCTGGTATCAAATTCAATGCTAATAATAACAAGTGATTTCCAGACAGAAAGTTTGGGTCTGGCCCGATAGATGATGATATATCCATACCATGGATCAGAAGAGTCGATCAGAAACAACATTTCATCAGGGATAAAATCACTAGTTGTTGATTCTGACATAGAAGAGGGAAGGTCACAAATCAATTCAGAAAATACGAGAGATTTCTTAGACTTTGATTTGATAAATTTCAAATCAAACTCTTGGAGGATAATGATCCACTTGTAGTATTTTCCCCATAGCAATGGAATTGCCAATTTTTTGACAGATAATTCCCTTCTATCGATAGAAGTGAACTCCCTATATCTAGTGGCTTGATCTAGAAACAACATAGACAAAAAGACCTATGCTTTCCTTAGATAAATTAGAACATGGAGGAAATACCTTCCTAGAATCCAACACAATTTATCATCTTCTCCTTGCTTTTAAACTCCAACTCCAACTTCAAATACTAAAAGTGGAACTTGCAAAACAACTAAAACAAGAAAGAGAACCAAAATATACAAATAACATATACTAACATCTCTAAATAATGAGTCAGGAAGGCATTTTTCTACATATGCATTAAATGAGACATAAGTATAGGAAAACAAAGCACTTTTTGTCTTAATGAATCTAGGAGAAGATACAACCCTTTCAAATCTTGACCTTGTAGATGTCTCCCAACTATCTTGTCCTTCCTTTGCCATAAAGAAGTCTTCAATCACAACTCAAGTGCATGGATGAGGAATGGATCCCTAGGCACAAAGCAACAACATGAGGGCATAAATAAGAGTCTCCAAAAGGCAACCCATTCTCTATGGGAGGCAATGAATTTATAGGGTAAAAGAAGTGTTTTGGGATTTACCATTCTAGGACTTAGATCCACATTAGATGGAGGATAAGTTCTAGAGATAAGAGATAAGACCCCAACAGTAGGATTATAATATCTAATTCAATAGTAAAAATTTAAAACTGTTCGGGAAGCTTCTAGAAAGAGAAGATTCAAAATTATTTTTTATTTTTATCGAAATTCAAGAGGCATCACATTTACTATGAATGCAACATGCGTTTTTCAATGTAGATGCTCTGTATACCACTTGCAATGGGGCCAAAAATTAGGGTTCTTAGTTGGTAAACCCATAATTCTTGGAACTTTTGGAGAGAGGATTCTCTTGTTTTTGCAAGGGATGAATGCAAAGTGTCAAAGTATGTTGATTGATCTAATTTCAAGGCCATTTGATTAGATGTGACATAATGACCTGTAATACTTGGAATAACAATTAGATATAGGTCCCTAGATCTAAGTGACCCTACGAACCCATGCTCTCACTCCAAATCTCATAGCCTGCAACCCCCACATGGCTCATCCTCCACACCAAGTGTCATTCACTCCCCCTCCTGCGAGAGAGCTTCCGTTGTACAATATCTCTCTACTCCCGCCCCTCGCTATCAATTTATCCATCCCCATGTTCATTCCTTTGGCCAACCTACACTCTCCTTTCGACATTCTCTTACACAAGCTTTCCAACATCGTGTTTGCAATCTTGCTTTATGTGACCATGAATCATGATAGGGGGAGAGGTTGGTTCCCTAACAGAGGGAGAGACAAGAGCCGCCCCCCCCCACACCCAATTTCAATGATGTCATCATCGCCACCATGTTAGACAATGGGATTGATGACTCCATACTTAGAGAGGTCCTGATTATGAAGGAATTTGAGATGCATAGGGGTCACCCAATGCTTTGGGCACTTATGAAGCTCCTTGCATGCTAGTTGAAGGAATGTGCCCAAGAGAAAATGAAAGTGACAGTCTGATCCAGGTCCAAGTGTGACGAAGGACCCCTCCAAGACCTTTTACTTTCATGATGTGTTAAATTGCATTTTTAAAAGAACATAAATGAATACATTTGCATGTTGTAAATAAGAGGAACATGAAAATCATCAACACATGAGAACATAAGCCGTTGATAATAGAGTTCTTCAAGGAGGGACTACATCTCTAGGCCCTAGTGTCAAGATGGTGTAGGCCACTGCATTAAGTGCTGTCAATAGTGATGATGTACATAAGAGGTGATGTCGCTATCATACAAGGAAAATTCCCTCACGTAGGAGTGGCTCCAAGAGATGTTCTGCTATAGGAACTCTCAGTCAAATATGACTCCTATCAGTATGACATAAACTCATGCATGATGATCATCCCGCCAACATGGCATAAAAGGGATCTCAATGCAAACATACATGGTGATAACATGAGTATCCCATCAACATGATGACAAAGGGATCTCAAATAAAACATGACGAATCATGACACAAGTACATCACACAAATGATTCCGCGTCACATCAAGCAGGAATCATGAAGCAAGGAAGAAAACAAGATCCCACATCAAACATCAAACAGGGACCTGTGCAACACAATGCATAGAAAAAATAAGTACATGAACATACTACATATACCTCACATCTAGGGACCATCTGAAGAAAAGGATGTCAAGCTGCTGAAGCCAGTCTCACGTCGAATCTCATGGAAATGGTTGCTTGCACATGAATGTTGACACCTGCACTCCACTCAGAAAAGTGGCCGAAAAATAGAATGAGAAAATGGAAAATCTGAATGCACCATAAGATTTGTGGCGTCGAATAGTGAAAAATCGATTGTCAAATTTCTGAATTCTAAGAAAGTGGAAATTTGGGGCTCAAGGAACCTTTCAGATTCCCCCTAGATTCGTTAAAGGTTCCCTCCTCTGGGCTGTTTGCAAATCTGCTACTTAGATCAGGAAAATGACTACGCCATTGGGTTCATGTCGTTGAGAGGTGTAAGATCGACATAATTTTTTTCCAATTTGGACACTGCAAAAATTTCACCCTCCTGGAAATTTTGCTCCTTCATGGTTCCACCTGCATTAAAAATTAATTAAAATAATTCCATCTCGATTTCTGTGCCTGCTCCTAGTTCCTCCATCTGCCCATGGGTGCACTGATGAAATGAATGTTTATATAAGTTTGCTGGGTGGATAAATCAATAAGGCCGTTTGGTGAGTTGGTTTCAAATCCGGTTAATATGGAGGAGGTCGGGCGGTCAAACCCCACCTCCTCCTTTTTCCATATAACAAATCCTTTATTTAAATAGTGGGTTGGGCTGGGCCCGCCTTGGGTGGCTCACCCACCATACCTATTGGTTTTCCTTAGCATTCATGGCGGGGGTTGAGGCTGGGTCTGTGCCCCAAGGGTCGGCCCACCTTAATGCTCGTTGTTTTGAAACTGTGGTCCGTGGTGGTTCTGTGGGAGGGGCCGGGGGTCGTGGCCCGCTCTCCACTAATAACAATTTGTTACATGGATAAAGGGTGGGTGGTAGGGTTGGTGGCCCGCCACCCTTTATATAATATATATATTTATATATATATTTTGATATATAAATATTGTCGTTCGTTAACAATCCTGATTTTAAGTCGAAGGAGTCATTTTAATGAGGTAATAATTTTTCCTGGAATTTGGCTAGAGTTGGCAGGATTCCATCCGCTGGAAAAGTTCAAATTGTGTCTTTGTTAATCCTGCCTAGTTAGCAAAAAGTCAACCCAACTTTGACTGCCTCTATATTCCTCATCCAGACTTAGATTGATGAACCGTTTGCACCGTTATGATCAGGACGACGAGATCTACACTCTAGTCATGGTTTGAAAACTTTATGATCACTTTGATTTTCGAGCTTCCATAAGCCCTCTTTATCCTATATGTGTCCCTGGAGCCACCTGGATCACTGTCTGGATTGTTGAACTCTCCACTCACAAAAGTCATGGTGTCTCCTCTCTCAGGTGACTCTCCAAAGACCTACATCTAGAATTCTCGCCTAGGATTCACTCCTCTTCCCCAACTCCTTCCCCCTCTCACTCTTTGCCAATTGGCTCCTCCTCCCCGCCCTTTCCTTGTGCCCCTGTGGATCATCCCCCTCCTTCCCAAGCTCCCATCCCTTTGGTGGCTGATGCATCCTCATCTCCTCCTTGCCCCAACCCTTGGGTTGCTACATTCTGAAGGAGCACACAACAGACACATACAACCTGCAGGCTCATGGAACTCCCCAGGTGTAATGCGTTTCCAGTGTGGCAATGATGCAGTTTCAATGTGGTATAATTTAGCTCTTGGTGACATGGAAAATATCAGGTTGGTTTTTCCACTACATTCTAGTCTCTCTGTGTGTCACTTCAATTCCATTACCTTAAAGGTGAACAACTTAGAGTCCCGTAGCTCATTGGCTTGATTATGCACATTTTTTTGCCACATTGTGCATCATTTTGTTATTTCATGCAACAACTATGTAATCTCTATTCTCAAAAGCATGATTTTGATCAATAATTGTCTTGTAATGCAAAGTACAAAACGTCAAGGCTCTGGTTTCTCCCTACTGGGGTAGAGTTCTTCTGCTTTATATCTCTAGTTTCCTCCTTCAGAGGCAAATAATGCACTCTTGACTATATTTTATGTACTTTCTTGCGTGTTAATATAATGTGAATACATTTGCTTACAAAAAAAAATAATTAGATAGATGTCCAAAATAATATAATACTTACCCTTGCTAAGAAAATAAATAAGAATACAAATAATTTACAATTGAATATTACTATAGATACTTTATTTAAAGTAGGAATACAACTTGTAGTTAGCTAGATTTCTTTGGAGGAAATATTATATGGCTAGGTCATTGAAAATAGACATAATATTCTAACACTATAAGGCTACAAATTGTTGATTTAATTTTTAATACTCATTGGAACTTTGTAATATGCCTGTTTATGTACTATTAATGTTGGAAATATGTATAAGTATACAATATAAGTTGTAATTTTCTTTGAGTGCTTGAAGAGTGTGTGTTTTTTTCTTTCTAGAATGAAAGCTGCATTTTTTTCATTAGAAATAAAAATAATAATGCGGTTATTCTTATAATGGCAATGCATTCAGATAATACTACTCAAACTATACAATTGGAAAAATTTGGTTGATAATGCCTAATAATTCCCTAAACACACTATAGCAGTGAATTTATATGTGAATGGGAAATGGGAATATGATTTCATAATAAAAAAAATTCCCAATTATCACTTGATTTCTTACTTCTTTTTCATGTAATCACATCAATTTTTATTGTCATAAACATCCATCTCACTTCAATCACTTCTTTTGTGAGTTTCATATAATGTGGATATTTTTGACAACCATATTTAAGAAATATAAGCAATGACCAAATGTCGATGATAATTTTGTTACCAAAGCCTTGTTTCGTGGGTGCACAAACAAGTAGAATCCCATTGCTATGATATGAAGTTGAACACATAAAACTTTGAATATAGTTTAGCGTTTTTTATATTTCAAAATTAGTGAAGTAAAGTTGTTAAGGTTTTCTCTTTCAATCAATTTCTCATCAAGCTTCAATGGATTCACCTTTATGGTTAGAACTCTAACTCCTTCAAAACTATTGAATGTCTATATCATAGTTCCTTATGGAAAAGCTATTTCTAGCAATGCATGTATATAATACCCTTTCTAATCATATCACATGCTCCTAATTTACTTTCACTCACATTAGGCTAGTATAAAATCCTACAGTCCCACTTAACAAATCATGCTCATATTTGTGTTCTATTATGTAATTATGTGATGTCTCTCCCATGGCAACAATTTTATCACATGTTTCTTTGAGTAATCACATATTGACACTTCTATAATTAACAATAAAACATGAAACATAATCTAATGGAAAATGGTATTTAAATATTTCCTTATAGATCCATTATAATTAGCTATTAATATTTACAAATATTTCAATTTGTTCCTCTACACTATTTTACTTAGGAGATATAACTAGTTCTTACAATTCTTGGTTTGTACAAAATTCATTTCCCTCTCTAATTCCATATTTCCATAACCATGTGAATGCTCACCTCAATACTGGGTGCTATAGGACCACCTTCCTACAATTTGTGCAATTTATAGACGCATGAAGCAATTTTATAAATATTAGAATCTAAAGCGACATGATCTAATAACCTTCACACTATCTCTTGTTTGTTTACTAGAGTAAGGTTGCTTCTATATGTAATGCAAATGGGCCAATATCTTATGCTCTAAAAGATTATGTGTAGCCATGCGTAGGGACTAATATTGAAAACATTGCCTTACAGGATACATACAACCAACATCATTAATAAGATTTAAACATCCTGCTTCACGCCACATAGTGTAGTCTTGAACTAAAGATTTGTTGTTGATAAAAAAAATTCATGCTACATAAAATTTTGAATGTGTATTAACTCAAGAGGTGCCATCACAAATTTTGGTAATTACCTTTCTTGTTCAAAACATTAACTCATTACAGATAACAACATTGTTGTTTTTACCTTCTAGGATATAAAGAGCTTGATCGGGTGTAATTGTTATCCAACCAATATCATAGTCTCTCCTAAATTAGCAACACATGTATCCCTTCCAAAGTGATTCCAAATCCTATCACTATGCATAACATCATGCCAATGAAGGCAAAGCGAAGCATATAATGAGAAACATAGATTTGTGAGGCGATTATAACATCTTATACTAAAAAAGGATAATGACTACTTTGAAGGAAAATTCCTCTTGAATAACCATACTTGTTTTGGTTTAGGATTTCCTTCTCACTCCTTGCACTTGAGGGTATTATGTTGTTCTTTATCGTTGGATTCATTCTCCTTAACCCTGCTTGTACATGTGTCTTATTCATTTAGATATTTCTACAAGTAAATATTTATAAGAAAATTACCAATAGGATCATGATTAACTTAACAAGATATTTATGAAAAAAAGGAAAGCGTACTATCTCATTTGTGGAAAAATATTTTAAATAAATAATAACATTGCACTAGAATGTTATTTAATTAAGGTAATGTTATTTAATCAAATACTCGAAGAGATATATTTGTAGCTAGAATTTAATCTTTTGGAGCTTGCTCCAATATTCCTTAACTTAATATATGTTATTGTTATAATTTTAAACTTCTAGTGTGCTTGTTGAGCATTGGAGGGTCCCATTTCCCAAGCATGTACACCCTTTCCATTTCTTCCCTAGATTAACATTTCTATCACTTTTCTAGGTTAGATTTCCATTTCTTTCATAGAATTAGAATTTCCTTTCATGTCAATTTACTTGATTTCATAGAATATAATTTTCTTTTGATGGTAATTTAGATTTGATATATTTAGAAATTGATGCCTTTCATATATTTTGTCATTCACTTCATACGTTTACAAACTCAGATTGATAATTTAATGTAATGGAATTCTAATGCAATTGAATTGGCTGAAAATTAATAGGGGCTTGTTGGGGCCCTATAGTACTAGTGTAGCCCCTATATTGTTATTGTTGTGCCCTATAGAAACCCACTATTGTTATTGTTGAACCCTTACATTCTTATTGTTATGTAGTCCCTAATTGTATTTTGACCCTTTAGACTCATATACATATCGAGGAGGTATTGTCATTTGAATCATCCAATAATTTTTCATTTATGTGATGTAAATGAAGGTTTCCCCTTCAAACTGTCTTATTATCTAGTTTTTGATATAATTTTTCTTATGTTGTTGTTGTTGTTTTTTTTTTTTGTTTTTCTATTTTGGTAAGGTTACATAACATTTTGTATCAGAGCTCTTGGTTCTAGTGTTTCGCTACTTCAAACGGGTCATAATGGAATTTTCGCTATAACTTTCTTTTGTGAAGCTTTAGACTGTGAAATTGTTACCATGTGGAGACAAAATATTGATGAACATCTGGTTACAATTTGAGACTTTGGTTCGTTATATTTTCAGAGATATGGTCCAAGGAAGTTAGGGTTTCTGTACACTCCATAATTTAGTCTCAAACAAGTATCTAGGGGAAATCATCATAACTTTCTCCTCGAGAATTAGATTTGAATTATGTAAAAAGTGACTAAAAGTGCACAAGATGTATCTTTTTGGGTATGATATTCAAGGCTGAAGGTTGAAACAATGACATGTGGCATCCCTTACAAGTTTGCTCTATTGAACCAATCCATAATCAAGCCATTGTGGACGAATTGGCATAATTTTATCTTGAAGAATTTAATCTTGGTATGACTTGTGGTGTTGGAAAGAAGAGACAAAGAGCTACCTCAAGACACAATTTTAGAGCTTGGGAGGCCTAAATCATAGAGACCCAATAGTTTCAAGGTCAACCAGATTGACAAGCTCAAAATCAAGCTCTTAAAAGGTGTGTATTTTTAAATTTGCATAAATTTTGTTTGAAAAATTAGTTTGAAGTGATTCAAAGGGAATAATGAATCATAAAAATCATTAATTGGTACAAAAATCCTTCCCAAACAAAAAAATGCTACACCCATTAAGTCCTCAGAAAGATATACTATGACGCATGAAGAAGAAGAAGAAATGAAACATGATATATCAAAATTATGAGACCACGTGCAACAAAGAGTAACCAAAGATGAACTAGAAGCGATGATGAATGGTTTAGAATAAAAAATGGAAGGCTTAAAAATAAACAAAAAGCAAACATAAAAGGGGACATGGAAAGTTTAAAAGCATACATGGAAGGTTTGACAAAGTTGCTACAAGAAGGGATTCCTTGTGGTGACAAGGTAGTCCATGAAACTCATGATGAGAACAAAAGGAATGTGAATCATGATTTCAAATACTCTAAATTTGGGTTGAAGACTAACCATATTCCAAAGATTGATATGAGAAATTTTGATGGCAAGGATATGGTAACATAGATTCTATAGATGGAGCAATTCTTTGATCTACACGATGTGCTACACACAGAAAAGGCACACATTGCATATTTATATTTAGAACCCAATCAATTTGTGTGGTATTGATGGTTTTATTCTTGTAAATCACTTTTCAATTAGACAATTTTTGTAGAGGAATTGACAACACATTATGAAGATACAAAGAGCAATACATTCTTTAGCCCATTGATAAATCTCAAACAAAAAGGTCTAGTTACAAAGAACATTGAGATTTTCCAAAGAGTGAATATCAAGGGAAATGATATTCCAAAGGAGCATCTGATTGATGTCTTCCTAGTTAATTTAAAGGATACCATCCGACATGAGGTTCACCTTTGGGAACCTAAGTGATTGGAGAATCATTTAGGGTGGGAAGGAAAGTTGAAAGCAAAATTATGGCAGCAAGGAGGTATACCACTCACAACTATAAAAATGGAGGTGTTTCCATTCCTAGCCTCCCACAACCTACAAGGTTGACACCACAACAAATGGAGGAAAAAATCACAAAAGGGCTTTGTTACAGTTGTGATAACAAATATAATAAAGGTCATAAGTGTGATGAGAATAAATTATTTTACAAATATTGTGAAGATGAGGAAGAAAAGGAACAAGAAACATCAAAGGAAGAAGATATACACTAGGAACCAACCCCAGCAGTTGAAAAAGAAGAAATGAAACCAACCATATATTGTAATTCATTGGAGGGAATTACCACTCAAACTCTCAATATAGAAGGATATATCAAGAAGAAAAAGGTAGTAGTGTTGATTGATTTAGGTAGTACCCATAATTTTATTATTGTAAGATAACCAAGGATTTGAATTACTTTCTATATCCATAACCGAAGTATCAAGTGATGGTTGCAAATGGAGGAACTATAAATTTCTTAGGGAAGTACCATAATAACAATCTAACAATGGAAAAATATATATAGAATAGTTCAATGCTTTCCATTATAATGGGTGGTGTTGATGTTGTATTATGAGTCCAATGGTTACAATCTTTGGGGACACTATATTTTTATTTTTCAAGAACTTTATTTGAATTTTTTTTGGGAAGGAAATGAAATTGCATTAAGAGGTATCATAGGGAAATTTGGGAAGACAACTACCTCTAATGATATGACAAAGTTTTTGAAGAAGGAACAACAATGGGTAATTGCATAATTATGCTCACTAGATGTTCAAACATCTAAGTCATCCATTTCTTCAAATGTCTAAATAGTCCTTGACAATTATTCCAAGGTATTTGAGACTCCCAAAGGTATCCCACGTATTTGTGATCATGATCATGCTATTCACTTGATTCTAGAAAGTGTTCCTCCAAACATCAGACCTTATGGATATCCCTATGCCCAGAAGAGTGAAAATGAATGTATGGTTGCATAAGTGTTAGAGGCTGGTATAATTCAACCTAGCCAAAGTTATTTCTCTTGTCTAGTAGTATTGGTGCACAAGAAAAATGGATCATGGTGTATGTATTCGGATTATAGAGAGCTTAATAAGCTCACTATTAAAGATAAATTTCCCATTCCTGTCATTGATGAATTGTTGGATGAACTACACGGAGCAATTTACTTCACCAAGCTATATCTTCGCTCAAGATATCATAAAATTAGAATGAAGATAAAAGACATCGAAAGTAGCATTCATAACTCATGAAGGTCATTATGAATTTTTGGTCATGCCTTTTGGCCTTACTAATTCACCTTTCACATTTCAAGGTTTGATGAATTTTATTTTAAAACCATTCCTTAGAAATTTTGTGCTAGTATTTTTTTGATGATATACTAATCTACAACAAGTCTTGGAAAGATCATGTTGAACATGTTGAGAAGGTGTTTAAACCATTGGAGGAGAAAGAATTGTATGCAAAACCCTCCAAATGTTTTTTGGGGTACATGAAGTGGAATATTTGGGTCATATTGTATATCATGAGGGTGTTAAGGTAGGCCCTAACAAAATTAAAGCCATAAAGGAATGGAAAATCTCCACAACCTTAAAGCATATTTGAGGATTTCTTGTGTTGAGAGGGTATTATTAGAAGTTTGTTAATGTTGGGTTGTGTTATATTCTTTCCACATAGTTAATAGGGGGTTTGAGGGGTATTCGTAACCCCACTTTATGGGGTCCGGGGCAGCACCCCGGAAAATTTTGGTTTTGGACCCTATGTTAGGTTGGGCAGACCCACCTATGGTTTTGTGCATGATTTTCGCACATGTTTTTTGGACGCGATGGTTTTCAATCCCTGTATTGGATGCGCTGGTTTTTGGTACATGGTATTGGACGTGATGGTTTTTTGGTCCATGGTATTGGATGCTTCGGCATGTATAAATATGTATTGTAACATTGAAAGGAATATAATGAAAAATCAAGCTGGTAGTCTCGGTTTTGGGATCCAGGGGAAAATCTCTGTGCATATGCGTTTTTATGTGTATGCTCTCGCATTGTTTATTTTTCTATGATTTAGAATTCGTATGCAGGTAATTTTTGTATGGGGTTAAAAACTACATTTGGTATCAGAGTTGTTTTGGCTTCAAGGGGACACCTCTGTTGCTGAGGGGTTTCGCTCGGGCCTGTGGTAGACCCTGTTCAGTGGGAGATCTGCGAGATCTATTTTGGTGGTGAAAGAAGATGGTGAGCAGTGGAAAGATAGAGATTGAGAAGTTCAATGGTCAGAGTTTTG
>APFE030096004.1:0-26589 GCA_000404065.3 Pinus taeda | reverse complement strand
AATGAGCTTGGGATGCGTACACGCAGGCAAGGTAGAGAGAACCTGCGTACCCAGAGATAAACATGTTTTTTAATGACTTTCTCTCTTTCTTGAAGTTTGACATGGAGAGCAGAGGTATAAGGCCTAACAAGGAGGATAATATGACTATTGATGGAGCCATATTAACTGCAGATAGTCATGGTGACAAATTTTAGTGTAACAATGATGAAGAAATCATTGAAGCCTTCTTTGATTTTTCGCTTCAACAACAGTCTCAAAAATCTAGTCACTTTGTTACACAAGATCATAATCAGTATACAGTAGCTTCTTCTTTGCTTGAATATGAAGGAATTTTGCATCTTGATAGTCAACAGGAATCATATGAAATGAATTAGCAGTCTGAGGAAAATTTATATACTCCTTTGCTTGAAATTAATGAATATATTCAACAACCTTGTGAACCTTTAGGAGGGAAAGAAGACAATTACTGTTTTAACAAAAGAAAACAAAAAGTACTCTCTCCTATATCTGAAGATGAGATAGATAAACTCCTGAAAGGTCATGTTACAGCCCAAGCTAATGTAGGTTTTTAGTGTTCACATAGTTAAGAAGGTGCACGTGAAGCTTCTTTCACTTTTGAAAATGACGACAGTCATGAAATTAGATTTATATATCAGTGAAAAAATATTGTTTTCTTTCATAAAGATGATAGGGCTATCATGTTTGACAATCTTGAAGAATGTTTTATGTTTAAGAATGAATTAGACTATGAAATTAAGGGGTATAAGCCTGAGAAAGACAATATCCAAGAAATCGAGTCAGAATTTCTCATGCTTGAGGAATTTACAGCTAACACTCAGATAGTAGAAGATTATACCTCTCTATGCCTTCCTATCCCTCAACAACCAACTGTTCTTTCAGATCAGAATGAAGGGTGTACTTGTATTTTTGCTACTGGATCTCAAGACAAGCTAGTGATTTAGGATTTTCAAGATCCCTTCGGCATAATTTTGCAAGCATTAGAGAAGATGAAGGTTTCCTGATTTGTTAGCATAAGCTTTGGTTTCAATTATGATTGTGAGTTGCCTACATGTACATCGTTCTACCTGCTCGGGGAGAGTAAGAGCAGAATTTCAATAAGTAGCCATCTGCTGGACTAGTTACATTGGAAGGCCCACTTCATGTGATTGTACATATTTCATTAGTAGGCAGGTGGTTTTCATCATGATTTGAAGCCCTCAAATCTCGATGGTCTGCTGCCATTAAAAAGAGATTTCTAAGTACTTATTTCAGTTAAGTAAGTCTTGAGTCATTTTTTCAGTCATTTTCAAGATAGTTTCATGAGTTAGTTTCAGTTTACATAGTTTCATTTTTTAGTTTTTGAGATTTTGTTTTGACCCCATTTCCCAATGGATAGGGCTACTAGGTCTACGGTGTCCTTGACACCTCCAAGGAGCTACCATCCCCATTAGAGCCAATGTTAGTGCCAGTGTCTTCACACTACCATCAGTGATCAAAACATTCTCTTTTGCATTTCATAGTAGGAGTCCCATATTGATGAGTTTGCATTCCATTAGGTCATGGATTCACTGATGGTAGGTTTTGCTTTATTTTTTCCCTCATGATCTGTACTTGCTGATCCTCTTTCATATATTTTAGTCATGGATCATGTTCCCTTTGTAATTCATTTCATTAGGTCTTAAGGTTTGGTTCCATTAGGTTTTAGGGTCCCACCATGGTCAAATCCAGTTATTACATGCCAATAATGATTAGTAAACTCATAATTTATCATTTTGAAAGCCGAAGGTAGTTCTCACCTCAAAACTTGTTTTGAGGTGAAAACAATTTATTTTTCTTTTATCTTCATTTCTGATGTAATTTTATCTTCTCATATGTAATATTGGTTCCCAACTACTCCTAAGCATCTAATTATGTTGCCAAGCACCTGCCACTATAGAAATCAATTCATCATGAGCACCAATCACCTCAAAAGCAAAAGAGAAACAAGCACTAAAACCCTAAATTCCTCTCCCACTGTGATAGGGTTGGCTATGGGAGCAGAGATATCTGAGTAGAGGAGGCATGAGAGATATCTGAAGGTATGAGGCCATTTTATATCATCAAACATCAGGTCTCATTCATTTGTCAAGAAGTCATTCCAAGGAACAAGTCATTCACCACACATAAGGGACGATTTTTCTTCAAACTATGTTTCTAAGGAAGAAAAGATGAATTTGAAAAAAGTGAGAGAGGTTTTTGTCCATCATAAACCCAAGAAGAAAAAAAATTTCATTTTTTACATAGGTTTCATGGTTTGGGATAAATGTCGAAAACATCATTTGCCTTAGGAGGGTTACCTCTGGAGTGACCTTGGTAAAATCAAATTTTCTCCTGGATGGAATGACCAAATGACTTTCTTGATGAGTCAAATGATAACTAGACATAGAGATATTTCCAATGAGCTATCATGAGCTCAATTTGGAGTTGAGGAAGACCTTCAAAAGTTGACTGCAATAACACTATGCATTTTGGCAGCCTCATTGTGCACATTTTGACCAGTCTTGGGAGATTGGACATTGGATCAGGAAAACTAACACCAAATTGAAAAATTCAAGATGTTATGGAAAGTAGACTTAGCAATATTTCCAACAAGCTATCTCACTCCTAATTTGGACATCGGGAAGGAAGACAAAAGTTGTATTCAAGTGGAATTGTGCTTCTGAGTGGTGGCGTTGCGCTTCTGGAGATGTTTCCCAGTGTAAAAATACATGGGCACTGCACTTTGAGGCCATCACTGCACTCCTGTAGGTGGCACTGCGCTTTGCCCAGAAAGCCCCAAAACACTTCACATCATAAATTCCATCAAATTTCTTCAAGTTTCCCTCTTTACAAGTAAGTATCCTAATTTCTCTTGTTGCTTAGGGTTTTGTGTCGATATTTTTGTGGTTTTTCATCTTTAAATTCAAAACCATAATTTCTATTGTAAACCCTAGTTCTCTTATCACTTATTTCATAAACTAAAACCATCATCCCCACTATTGTTATCCTACCCTATCAACTACTTGTCACTCCCCAAACGCCCTCATTCATACATTTTTCCCACTCCATTCCTCCAAGCCATTGTCCATATCATCATCCATACTTTACCACATTGTTCAAGCCAAGGGAAGAGTGCAAGAGGAAGATCTTGGTGATGAGGAGGAAAGAGAGTTTGACCTGATTGAGCATGAGGAGCCACAACAACACTTTACTCATCATGGAGTTGTTGGGACACCATTGCATCCAACCAAAGGCACCCAAGAAGGAGGATGTAGTATACCTCCAAATCTAGGAAAAAAGTGAGTTGATACAATTTTTGGCCTGAGGGTTAGTGCGAGATGGACTTAATTGATGGTCTTAGTCTTGGACTTGTTGAATCCGGTATAGGTCCAAGTCGTCGTATGAAGGTTGGTAATGCCTAAGGCACAGGAGACAGGAGTGGTAATCAGGTTAAGGGTGGATCCGAGATCTATGACCACCCACTTGATGGTGGTATCTTTATAATGAATCTCTATGAATAAAGGGATGGAGATGTTTCACCTTTCTTCAGCATCCTGATGCAACTTCAAAAGGTTGAAGGAGAGAGAAGGGGCTCGCAAGGGTGCCAACACTGGGGAAAACTTCATCAAGGCTTGGATGAGCAAGTCACGTTGCTAAGGGAAGAGGTGAAAGACATCCATAATGGACTCCCATCATTCTGGTTATATAACGATTGAACTAAGGAGTAAGGTCGAAATGGGGGAGATTGAAATGGAGGAGGTTGATCCAAATCAAACCATCAAATTCCAATTCTCAGAAGTTGTCATGACTACCCACCTAAGGTATAGCTAGAGATAGGTAAAGGTTATAGGACCTAAGGAAGATAGGTAGACCACCCAATAGCATTGACATAGGCCTTATTCATAGAGAGATAGTTGAGGTATAGGAGATCATTTTTTGCTTACCTAGATTTTCACCTAATAAGAGAAGGTACCACTCTAACTAGTAATATGGATGGAAATTAGCCTTAATATGGGCACTTTCGAAGTGACAAATTCCCAAACTCTTCTTTCCTGGTGGGATTCTCCTACCAAATACCGGTTCCACATATTGGAAGTGATAAGTATCAACACCTCCTATTGAAATGGAAAAGTGAAACGTATCGATCAAAAAGTGAAACCTTGGAGAAGGTGACTAATGAATCCATCCTGCCCTTTCATCATAGGGGTAGTAGGCCACCCTTACATGTATCCTAGGTGTGGGCTATCAATATTGTGACAATGGAAAAGTGAAATGTATCCATGTGATTTCGTATTCTATTTCTCATTTCCCCTTGTTGATGCCCCCATTGGATCACTTAGGAGTCATATACTCCCTAATATACCCACATAGATAGAGGTATGTCACTAATCCCAAACCTTACTACTAGCCCATAGAGGTATTGGATTAGTACCAATTAGCGGAGTATCCTCGAGTCGTAGGGGTTAGAATCATCACATATACAGTGAGTGGGTACATGGTGACATGTATCAATCAAAAAGTGAAACCTTGGAGAAGGTGACTTAGGTAGTCCCAGTAGCTAGGAGTAGTCCTTGCCAATCTCAAAAATGTATTTCATGGAAAATGGTGGGACACTCAAATACCTATCTCTATTGTGAGACTGGTTAGTGGCTTACTAGCTAGCGATGACCTTATGCCTTATGGTGGGCACTTAATGACTAGTGACTAACTAGCAATGTGTTACTGGCTATATATGTCATGATTCTGAATTCACTTTATCTCTACTCATTGATGATTTCACTGATGTAATTGATGACATGTCATGCAAATGTAATGGTAAAATAGTGTTAGAGGGTAGATTCATTAGTTAGAGGTGGTTTTTGAGGCTAATGAATCAGTTTCCATGCTTATAGAGGCAAGTAGTTTGATTGTCTATATTCTTGGTCCATGTTTGGAAATGGTTGTTACAACCCCTCTTCTCATGGATTCGACCACTGATGGTAAGGATGAGTGGTTTTTTGTCTATATTATGTATTTTCTTTCTCATTTTCAAGGGTTGGACTCACTTAGATGCTCTGAGCTTGATTGTACACCATTGTAAGAAGTTTAACAAGGAAATTAATAGGAATTGCAGATATTTTTATGGGATCCCTGTGGTATGGTGTTTTAGCATAGTTTCTTATTTTGTTATCAGTTGTTCACATATTTTATGTATGGCATCATCTATTTCACTGCTTCTAATTGAATGATATCAAGATAGATAGGTAGAATCCATTGTTTGCAGTGCTCTACATTGGGAAATCATTCAGTATTCTATGTTTTCTATTGTTTATGAAGGACCCATGAATCTCACATTCCCTCCTTAGCTCTTCAATAGTCTTAGACACCTCACCTCACTTAATTTCGAGTGCTAAAGCCTATACCTACCTTGCCCCATAGAACACCCTGCATTCTGACCTAATTTCCTATACCCAAATTGCCCAGCTCCATTTGATCTAGCAAAAACCAACAAAATTCAATCTAAACCTTTCAAGCTACTATACCTAGCCTAAAATCTTTACCTAATCTAGTCATCCGACTAAGATTCATCGGGAGATAGCCCTCTCCCGACCTGGTAAGGCTAGCTACCAGGTTAAGTGTGGTTTGTGGTTACCTTAGAATTGCCTCCCTTCAGCCTGAGGTCAATCTAGGCTCTAACATGATAAACCAATCCTTCGGTGGGGCATGAGCGAGGCTATAAACCACTTGCAGTGCTGACTATCTGTGATATCCATATAAACTTCGCTGATCATGCACTTCAATCTTTGATCCAACTCCCGGGGAATTTCACCGGCCCTCATTGTTATTTCCTTAAATCTAATTACTGATTGTGAGTTAGAATTAAGCTTACCGAAATCTTCGTTCAAAGCGGCCTTTAATAATGCCAACAAATTATCAGTGCAGTACTTAATGTACCATGTTAGTGCGCGATCCTGTAGAGTGGTAATCAACTATGCCTTCTTTATATTATTATCTGTAATATGTTGTGTTGTCCACACAACCTTCACAACAAACCAAAACTTATCCAGATCCTCACCTCCTAAGCCCTTGAAAACATGAAACTTCATTGTATTCGACATGTTGAGTGATGGTGGTGGTGGTGGCGTTGTGGGTGAAGGTGTATATTTTGGAGGTGAAGGTGGAGGTGATGTGAATGGATAATGTATCCGTAGAAAACCATGCCTTATCAACTGGACAATGCTCCATGGTGAGGTTTGTATCACTCCTTAATCATCACTTGAATGAGGTCTAATCAGTGGGCTATATTCAGGAACTACTTTTTCTTGGCTTCTAAAGCTTCATCCACTTTGCATGGATCCAAACATCAAGGAAATGGCATAAGCCGTTTTTCACACAAGAGCATCTTAATCCAAGTATTCAAATACCTCAAATACTTACCTCGTGGTCCTTTGAAGAAGCGTCAGTCTACTTCACTGTAACTGACTAAGGTGCTAATCAAGAACTCTATAACAAATCCTCCTATAACCCGATCAAGCCAATGGTCAACAATGCACACAATCTTATCATCAGAGGGTTCCAACCTCCACACTAGCTCTGGAGTCCACACTATTAGACCCTAAAGCCTCCATGCTTCTTGGTCATCTACCAATTTAGTTATCCACTCATAGTTTAATTGGGAAGGTGTAGAAGAAAATTTCATGTATTTCTGTGTACAAATACCTGTCTAGCCACTTCTCTTTTGTCAGGCATGAATTTCTATTCTCCTATGCTACAAATTTGTCGATCTTCCTATCCAACCACCTCTCAATTTCCTTTTTGGTTGGATTCCAACGATGTGACATTAAACATCTATTTATGCATATCCTAGTCCTATCAACAGAACCATTGGTTGGCTTAAGGGGTGCTAACCCAAGTTCAACGTTAGTTGCGCCAAGCAAAAACATACACTACCTTCCCTTTTGGCATCAATCTGTGTAGCGCTAATTGAAGTCTCACCTGAAGCAATATGGGGGGATTTTGGAACCAAGTTTCCACATCTAGAGATCAGTGTTATGCCTTTTTACGACCTAGATCTACCTTCACGCAGATCTCTAAGCCCTTAAGGCTTAGTGTTTTAATTTCCCTCAATTGGCCCCTATACCTATGCGAAAGTTTACGACTGGATTTTGTAGACCCTGAACAGGAAAATTAGCTACTTTCGAGCACCTTATATTATTCTTAGATCAATATGTTCTCACATCTACCCAAGTGTTTAATAAACCTAACAGAAAGTGTTATGATCTTCGCATAATCACTTAACATTAATTACGTTCAGTTAACAAGACAGAACTAGTAAATTCGTGCATCAATACATCATTATTTCATAAAGAAATTATTCAGTACAACATATATCGCAATCATAAATAATAGAAGTACAAAGATAAAACATAGGAATTTCTACAACAACCTTCTTTATTGATCTTCAGTATAAGTTTACAGACTCAACACTTCCCTGTGCACTCAGCTGCAGGTGTTCATGCACTCAGCTGCAGACACTACTCTAGGCCTCTGTACACTCAGCTACAGATCCTTTCCCCTTCTAAGACTTACCTCCCTGCGCTAACTCTCTAGACTACTTCCGTCGTACCCATAGACAAAACACTTAGATTTTCTTTAGACTCTCTATGACACACCTATTTATATAATCCCATGGTCCGTGGACCATGGGTAAATCTCAAGCACTGACTTGACTTTACATAAACGATGGTAAAAACCCTTTTTGAGTTCCAACGAATTGCATGCCCTACATCCACAATTCGCAAAGACTTTACATCTTTTTATCATACTTTACATTAAAAGTTGGGATTTTGCCCCAAAAATGGCCCAGGGGACCCCATCGAACATATAGTGAATTAATTGGATGTCCAAACCTTCAAAGCCCTTGAATAGACCTCCTATAATATCTGTGAATTGCATATAGGATATTACTTTTGATACATTTCAAGGGATATTCCATTCCATGATTTCCTTAATCATATTGAGATCTATTGTCACTCCTAAAATGACGTGGCCCAAATAGTGTGCTCATGATTGAAATAAATAACATTTACTAAAATTGGCATAAAATTAGTGCCCCCTTAGAACTTGAACTACCATATTGAGGTGTTATTGATGCTCCCTCTTGGTCATTGAATACATTAAGTTTTCATTAATAAGCACCAATACAAACTTATCCAAATACTTATTGAGGATATTGTTCACTACACACATAAAGGTAGCTCTTTATTTTGTTAATCCAAATGACACGACCCAAAAACTCATAGTGCTCATACTTAGCCTTGAATGTGATTCTATATATATAATCATCCTTTATCTTTACTTGGTGATATCCATTCCTCAAGTATATATTTGAAAATATAGTGGCTTCTCTTAGTTTATCAAAGGTGTTATCAATTCTAGGCAATGGATACTTGTTCTTGATGGCAATATTCTTCCGATATCTATAGTCAAATCATAATATGAGGGTATGATATTTTTTTTTAACAAAAAATTCTAATGATCCCCATTGAGACACACTGGGCCAAATGTACCCATTGTCCGATATTCCATTTCAATATACGTGCAATTCCATTAGCTTAGGAAATCTCATTTTATAAGGAACCCTACACAGAGCACTTATCCTAGTGTAAGTTCTATTGAAAAATCAATGTCTATTTTGGGAGGTAGTCTTGATATTTCCTCAAGAAATACATCTTTATACTCTTATAACATCATAGGGTAGTCAACTTTGAGCTTGCAATATTCATTTTAAATTTATCACATGTATACTATATAATGAACACCCCTTTCTACAATCATAGAGTTATGATTTGTCTTATAGACATAGGATTTCACAATCCAAAAGTATCCCTTTCTTTCCTTCATCATTTGAACACCCAAGGTTTTATCGTAGAAATCAAATTTGTCCATGTGTACTACTAACCAATCCATGAAAATCAACATGTAATATGATCATATAGGTAACATGTTCAAGGTGGCTTGTGTATACAAACCACTTGTTTGGAATTGACATGCCTTGATGGATTTAGTCACTTTTATTTTGGTCCTAATAGCTAGCTAAACCAACCATTAATTTCTATGTTTCTTCCTCTATAGAAAACGTCCCAACAATTTTTGGTGTAATATAACAAAATTTAAAGTCAAGGTTGATTGGAATTGAAATAGGATCATAGGACAATATACCTTCCATCTCAACCACCAAGGCTATGTGGTCTACTTGTCGATTCTGCATAGCCACATAAATATATGTTACATTCCTTGTCACATCATTGACAATAGTGGCCTCATGAACATTATATATCATTATGCTATGATGTTTCCTATGTGGAAAATATCTCAATATGTTGACTTCCCCACAACCACAACACTTCAATGACATTTTCTATGGCTCTTTTGCTTCTTCTTTTTTTGGTCTTATCAGTGTGTCTCCACTTTGAGTAGGAAAATTCTATTGATACTCAATTTTGGCCCATACATTGAATTTAGCACTCTTAATAGACTATTTATAGCATGAGGATTTTGATCCTTTCTTATTAAATTTAGTTTTATCCTTCCTCCACTTTTTATGGAATGCAATCTTGTTTTTTGATTGCTCGTAACAATGATTAGCTCTTCTGATAGTTCCCTCTAGTTTTTTTGGCTCATCAAAATCAATTATTTCCCAATACGATTGTGGTAATCCACTAAGAAAGCATTGTATTTTTCATTTATTGTCCTTTATGTAAGGAACATACCTCACCAACTATGTAAACCTATTGGCATATGCATCCATGGTGAGCTTCTCCAACTTGTCTTCATGAAATTCCTTGATTTTTACATCGTAACGCCTTTCAAACACGTATTTGTTACTGAATGTTTTCTCAAATTTACTCCAGTTCAAATTATTCTCTCAATTTCATTGACATTCTTGAGGTATTTCCACCAAATATAAGTTTTCCTCCTAGGTTAACTATGTCCACTCATGCCTTCATATTCTCAAATAATTATGTAACTTAAATTATTTCTTTAGGCCTAATATCCATGCCTCAACTTCTTTATTATTTCTAACTTCTCCACCAAATGTGGGGGGGGGGGGTGGTTGTGGTGGGTTATCCTTCTCAATCTCTTTAGGAAATAAATTTTTTGCATCCTTTTTGTTGTTCTACTGATGTAATTATGATCTAGTTGTGTTATATAATTTGTCTAAAATGTTAGTTTCATTTTTCGATGTGCCTGGTGAGGTGTCTTCACTAGTTAATGTATCCTTCTTGACATTGTTGTGCATCTTCATTTACCCACTTACATCTATATTGAAATTTATTGGCCCATATTTTTGAATTTTAGATGGGTTAGAACCTGTTTGGACTTATACATGCCCATATTACTAGAAATTGGTTCATATTGTCCTTGCATCTGTAAATTTTGTGTGCTTTGCAACAATAATCCATTTAGTTCCTTATGCTTTTCCTCGGATTTAATATTCCTTTCATTGTTTTCCTTATATATCTTAAGTTCAACACTCAAACTACTTAGAGTGTCCATCCAATTAGGAGGGGTCTCCACTACTTTTCTCTCATTTGAATCCTCTTCTCTATTATGTGAGGTCCTCTGTAATATACTTTGTACCATTTTATTTAGAACCCCCTTTATTTTCTATTGCTATTGAAGTATTCTTATCTGATGAAACAACACATAACTATTACTTTAATAAAATAATAAAATTTCAACATATCTAGTTATCTTAGTTACGCTTGTATTAACCTATGTCAATCTGGAATTGATGTTCTATTGCTACTACACATCACACTCAAATACATTTTAGATAAATCAAGTAAATATTAACCCAATAATTTTACTATAGTAATCATGTAGCGTCAACAAGATCCATCTCATTCTTTATCTCCTAAGCCACTTCAATCTAGGTGCTAAATATTAGCTTTGATAACAACATGTAATATATCCAATCTCTCAATTCCTAACTAAGGGTACAGGGTATCTAGACTTAGCTTAAAAGATTAATACATGGAAATATGGTCATCAAAGTCATATTTCATTTAACCATATTAAACTCCTTTTCTCATTCTACTATCATATTCTAATCATCAAGATCTCTCTAACAATGTAAATCTCATCCAAATCTGAGTTATAGACACAAAGTTATGCTTACTTGAAAATTTGTCCTCCAAGTGCCTCACTAGCATCCATATGGTTTCCACATGGCCATCCTCCCCCCCGCATCCCCCGTGTACAACACCATGGCATGTAAACTCAAAACACTAGCATGCCATGTCAAACTTCCATGCTAACACACAACATTGGAACATTAGCGAGTTTTTTCATCATCAAGAGGAAAACCTGAGAGTTAATGTCTTGACCTCTTGATACCTAATCATTTGGTATCTAATAACCCAATATTAGGGAAGGATATTTTCTAATACTTGGCTAATTTTTTAATATCCTAATACTCAATACCAAACATCCCATAGTCTAATAGCATGAAGTCTCCATACCTGACTAATGCACTATCAATTAACAAATACCTATATTTCCATCTACTCACATTTATGTCCATTAGGTTGATGGGACACTAGAAAAAATAAAAAAATAAATCTGATGAAATTTACCAAATTTGATAATGGATGTAAAATAATAGGAATAATCTCCATTAATATACATATGTTTCGGGATATTTCAATGTTAGAGGTTTGTGTTGGAGGTTGTTTTATGTGTTACTTGACACCTATTAGCTCGATACCCTCACAATATGACATCTTGTTCTTTTGGACTTAATATCCTTTTGGATAAGCTCTTGGTTATGGAACCCCATTAGATCATATGAGAAAGGACTATGGCCCATTAGGGGGATTTTGAGGTCTAAAATGGTCTCCTAAGGAAATTATAACATAATAGTGGAAATAATAAAATAAGATTACATTACATCATCAAATTTTAGAGGGAAAAAAGAAAAATCTATTTTTTTAACTTGTATTTTCAACTTATCTCCCTATGGGTTTACTCAAAATTTTATCAGAAACACTCGTTGGATGCATAATTTGATTTTTTATCCAAGGAGTATGCATATTGCATACTTTCGATGGACCCTGCTACACGAAAAATGAGAAATACAGGAAAAACATGATTGCAATCATGTTTTTCCTGTATTTCTCATTTTTCGTGTAGCAGGGTCCATCGAAAGTATGCAATATGCATACCCCTTGGATAAAAAAACAAATTATGCATCCAACGAGTGTTTCCGATCAAATTTTGAGTAAACCAATAGGGAGATAAGTTGAAAATACAAGTTAAAAATGATGTATTTCTCATTTTTTGTATAGAGGGTCCATCAAAAGTATCCAACATGGGTACTCTTTGGATGGGGAATTAAATTTTGCATCCGACGAGGACTCCTACTTGAAGTTTAAGTAAAACCTTAGGGAGATAAGTTAAAAATAGATGTTGAAAAAGTAGTTTTATTGTTTTATTATTTTATTATTTTTTAATCTTTTTACTTTTTTACTCCAAAAATGGTGAATCATCCCCCATGGTTGAAATCATCATCTTCAATCCGATTGGTTCTTATAAGGTTTATTTTGGTTGTACATTTTTCTTAGGAGGCCCATTTTAGACCTCAAAATTACCCTAATGAAGGTCTCCACTCCCAATATTTCCCCACTAACAACCCTGAAAATTCAAAGGGTCATCACAAAAATTATAAAACTTTCACTAAGATCCAAAGATAGTTTTTGAGGTTTGAAATCAAATTTGATAGGTTAGAAACCTTTCTCAAATCATTTTGAAGACATAGAAATATTTTCCATCCTATGAAGGCATCCCAAACACTAACATCAACATGACATGTCCACAACAGAAAGACATAAAATGGTTAATGACTAGATATTCTCAACTTCATGCAATTGCTATGAGATTACTTTCAAGCCTTTCAACTACAAACTACCAACATCACACTATCAACTCAAATTATCACAAATAAAGGGGCCGAAATTATGGCTTACCTCTAGAGGAAAAAAGGTCTCCCATCATTGAAGAACTATCAAGTCTTCTCATTCAAAACATGGATACACTCACAATTGTTTCATCCCAAAATTGGCATGGCACAGGCTAGTCACATTAAATAATACATGAAGATCCTAATATCTCAATTCAACTTATACATTCACCTTACTAAAATAAACTCCCATATTCATCACAAGCAACTTATTTCATAAAAAAACCTTTATATGCAACATTATATAATAGAGAAATTTATAGTTGTTAACTAAAAACCATTTACTACAACTTTCAACTAATCATTAAAAACATACCCAGTAGCCAACATATCAATAATCGTAAAATGCTAAACAAAAATTTCATTTCATCAACATATAAACATATATATACTTATATGATTCACTTATGCTTGCTATAAATTGAAGAAGGGAAGTCTGATCTCCATCCAACTATAGCATAGCTACATTACATATTTATTTTAATTCACTACCCATAATCTAGATCTAATGCCTCAAGAGGAAGACTCTCTTAGGGTTCTATATATTTCAAATTAGGGTAGAGGACATGAAGGCTACTCTCCTTCACATATAGGATTCATTATTCTTCCTTCAATTTTTGAACCAAGCCTAACACAATAAGATATGGCCACCATGGGATTGCACAAAACAAAATGGATTCCTTCACTAATCTAGTAGTCCCTCAATTCTTCTCCTTTTCTTAATGCCTTACATTCTTGAATAATACAAGTCATTCATAATCTCATCTTTAATCTCTGAATCAGGTTAAAGGCATCCTCACTTATTTCCTTAATAAATTTAACCAACATCACAATTCTACACAAGTCTATTATGACTCAGTGGGTTCTTTGTCACCCCTGTAGGTTTTAACCCCATACAGAAATTACCTGCATACAAATTCTATGAACAAAAAATAAATAATGCGAGAGAATGACACATAAAACACATATACACAGAGATTTCCCCTGGATCCCAAATCGGGACTACCAGCTTGATTTTTCATTATATTCCTTTCAAGGTTACAATACATATTTATACATGTCGAAGCATCCAATACCATGGACAGAAAACCATCATGTCCAAAACCATGTGCTAAAATCATGCACAAAACCATAGGTAGGTTCGTCCCACCTAATATAGGATCCTAAAAAAATTCCCTAGGGCACTGCCCTAAACCCCGTAGAGGGGGGCTACCCACCCCACTAAAACGTCCTAGACAGGGTGGGCTTCCACCCCCACTTTGACCCCCCCACTGCACAATCAGTGCAACAAAGGGGGGACATCGCCCCCCCTCTAACCCACTGATTCACTACGTGGGCTAGTTGTGGAAAGAATATAACACAACCCAACATTCTCCCACTTGTTCTCTTCTTTCCAGAGGGGGCCACATGAGAGATTAGTCATTTATCCAACCCTGCAATGTCCATTGTTTCTCTACACCAAGAAAACTTCTCAGGGCGCACAGATTTTGTCAATGCATCTGCAGTATTCTTCAAAGTGTCCACCTTTACCAGCAACATCTTTTTGTCTTCTATCAAATCCCTCACAAAGTGATACTAAACATCAATTTGCTTTGTATTTGAATGATAAGCAGGGTTCTTTGCCAAGAAAATTGCACTTTGGCTGTCACAGTCTATCCTTATAGCTCCCTGCACTAACCCCATACTTGAACACAATCTTTGCAACCAAACTACTTCCTTGCTTGCATGAGTGGCTACCATGTATTCTGCCTCTATAGTTGATAGCGTCACTACAGATTGTTTCTTACTCATCCAACTAACTGCACCTCCAAATAGGTTAAACGCATACCCACTTGTAGATATTCTCTGATCCAAATCTCCAACCCAGTCTACATAACCAAAGCCACAAATATCCAACACTCTGTCCAATCCTGGTCTTCCTTGGTAGCGCAAGCCATAATCACTAGTGCCATGTAAATACTTGAAACCCGCTTCACTATTGTCTAGTGCTCCTACCCTAGTTTTGACATAAACCTGCTCAATACTCCCATTGAATGTGCAATTTCCGGTCTAGTACAAACCATTACATACATCAGGCTACCAACTGCACTTGCATATGGAACACAGGACATGTCCTCTTCCTCTTCTTATGTCTTGGGGCACTATTTGGCAGATAACTTTACACCTATAGGAATAAGAACCTTTACCGGTTTACTATAATTACATATTAAACCTCTGCAATATTGTCTCAACATACTTCGTCTGGTTTAACAAGGGCTTCCTCTTTGCCTGATCTCTTTTAATTTCCATATCCAAAATATAGTTTGCAGCACTAAGATCTTTCATGTCGAATTTGGAGGACAATTGGGTCTTCAAATCCTGGATAATTTCTTTGTTCTTTCTAACCAGCAACATATCATCCACATACAAGACCAGATAATAACATGGTCACCAATTAATTTAAAATACACATAATGACCTGCTTTTCTTCTGGTGAAGCCAAGTCCTTGTATAAATATATCAAATTTTTTATACCACATCCTTGGTGGCTCTTTTAACCCATACAAAGACTTCTTTAACTTGCATACCAATTCTTTCTTACCCTTGCCAAAAAACCTTCAGGTTGCTTCATGTAAATCTCCTCTTCTAGATCCCCGTGAAGAAATGTTGTCTTCATGTCCATCTGTTCTACCTCAAAATCAAAATTAGAAGCAACAGATAAAAGTAATCTAATAGAAGCTACCTTGGCAATGGGAGAAAAAATATCACCAAAATCAATTCCTGACACCTAGGAATAACCTTTTTCTACCAACTAAGCTTTGTATTTATCCACCTCTCCTTTTGAATTTGTCTTCTTCTTGAACACCCATTTTCTTCCAATGGGTTTCCTTCCAACCGACAACTCCACTAGATCCCATTCCTCATTTTTGCGTAAAGATGCCATTTCATCAACCATGGCCTCTTTCTAGAGTTTTCCATCCTCTGAATCTACTTCTTCCTTCATAGTTCTAGGATCATCATGAGTAATAGATAAAGCAAAATTTGAATAGAAAGAAGATGTACTATACCTTTCTATTTTCCTTCTTTCTCAAACTAATCTTCTCACACCTAGAGTTTGTGGCTCTTCATCTTCTAATTCCTCTTTTGCTGTAGAGTCGGATTCTTCCTCCTTAAGCTCAAACTCTATCTTCTTAGGTTCCTTTGGTTGGAATTTATGTTTAATAACATCTTTAACCTCTCTAAACACCACATCTCGGCTATACACAACCTTCATTTTTATTGGGTTCCAAAGCTTATAACCCTTTAAACCATCCTTATTCCCAATAAAGATGCACTTTTCATATTTACTATCCAATTTTGTTCTTTTCTCCTTTGGAACATGTACACATGTATCACATCCAGATACCCTCAAATGTGAAAGAGAGGGTTTCTTACCAGTCCATAACTCTTGTGAAGTCTTATCCTCCAACACTGATGAAGGTGATTTGTTGACTAGGTAGCATGCTATCTCCACCACCTTTGCCAAAAATTCCTATCCTAACTCGGCACCACTGAGCATGCTTCTTGCCCTTTCCATCAACGTCTTGTTCATTCTTTCTGCAACTCCATTTTTCTCAGGTGTGTATGGAGTAGTATTTTGTCATGCTATACCACACTTCTTACAAAATTCTTCAAATTCCTTACTACAAAATTCTCCATCGTTATCTAACCTCAACACCTTTCTATTCTTTTCTGTCTGGTTTTCCACCAAAGCCTTAAATTCTTTAAACTTGTCAAAGACTTCAAATTTCTTATTAAGGAAATATATCCATGTATCCTTGAGAAGTCATCTATAAATGATACATAGTACACATACTTACCCAGTGATGGAACCTTCACAGGTCCAAACAAATCACTATGCACAAGCTCTAATATTTGTTTTGCCCTCTTACCACTAGAGCAGAAACTCACCCAATTTTGCTTCCCATATACACAATTTTCACAGAAATCAAAATCCAGAGAGCTATTACTCATACCTTCTACCATAGCTATTGTACCTCTGAGATAGTAGTAGGTTAGGCTAATAATGCCAGAGCATCTAGAATAATTGTTTTGGGGTTTTTGGTTTTAGTTTTTGGAAGACCAATGAATGAAGACAGATGTAGAATTAAAGTAATTAATCCTTTGGGTTATATTAATACTTCAGCACAAGGCTATTATAAAGCATTACACAGTGTTATAGATAAAAAATAGTGGTGAGTAGAAGACAACAAAAAACATGATTATCACAGTTTCCAGACTGTAAAACAGAACAATCATAAGTTGGAAAACCTTCTAAACTACGTTCCAAAGGTTCAAGGCAGTATACTTAATGCTTACACAAGATGCTGGTGATTTATTGATTAGAGGGGATTAGCTACATAGACAGTTGCATTAATCCAATCTCTTAATAGATGATCACATCAGGAGCTTATAGGAATCAATTGAAACACAAATTGTTCCTACCTAGATATCTCTGTAAGTCATAAGCATATGAAGAAAAACATGATGATTGAAAACTGGAAAAACTTATAAGATAACACAAAACTATGTAAAACTAGATTTAGAATCCTCTGCTTTGTATTAATGTTCCAGAAAGATTGAGTACATCAAGTATCTTCAAAAGCTTCATTCAAAGGTGGCTTCTAGGTTCAAAGTAGAATTAATAGTCAAGACTTTACAAGCAATGAACTATGAATCTTGAACTCTGAACCATTTACAACTAAAGAAAAGAGTTATTTATACAATAAAGAAATTTAGGAAAATATCCTAAAATACATCAAGATTTTTAGGAAAAGAAAGATCTTCGTGGCAAGAAGATAGGGGCAGCTGTTTGAACTATTTCTTGTTGTCCCCTTTAATCAGGTTGTGCTAGCTTTTTGTATGATATTTTTCCCTTTTGGCTGATCGATCGTTGGTATCCTTCACACTGGCATATTTCTTCATTTAACCTTTTTCCCCGATATTGGTTTAAACTTTGTTTAAAATACTTTGTCCTGGCTGAGTGACCTTTATTGTGCTCCTTTCTACCTTTACTACGCGCTTGAGGTTTTTACTATGTTTTTCACAGTAAATCGCTCATATTTGTCTTCAAACCGTTATGCGAGCTTTTTGTTTGTAAACCTGGAACAACAGTCTTTACCTGCAACAACACAGAAATCATTAAGAAAAACAAGGTGACTGAGGAGGTCTTCAATGGCTTTATTGAACTTTTAAAGGATATTGGAAAGAGTCTGGGGCATATTGGAAGGTAAATAATGGCTTTAATGGTTGCAGAGGCTTATTGGGGCTTCGCTATGTAAAACAGGAAAACAGAGCAAAAATGGTCATTTTGGTGTTTAAACGAGAAAAATGGTTTTCCTTTGAAATATGGCGCAATAGTGAACAGTAACCATTTGTCATTTTGTAGAAGTTGGTTTTCATTGCACCGCTTATGAGGCATAGGTGGTTTTGCGGAGGAGGCACTCGAAATAACCAAAACCTGACACGTATCAATGGAGGATGATGGAAAAACAACTTTCTAGGTGGGTAATGCCCGTACCGAGAGCTAACCCAAAATCGCCGAGGGCCATTGGATCTGAAGGCTTTAGATCGGACGGTGGTGGAGTGAAGAAGGAGTATGGAGGGTACGAATGATAAAAATTGGTGGAAATGGTTGTATTATGGTTAAAATTGAGTTTAGTGGAGCTTTATGGAAAAATTGAGGCTTTGTTTAATTCTTCGTTTTAACCATAAAAATGATTTATGAAGAAAACCTTCACAAAACACTAATAGCGGACTTAAAATTATATTAAGCCAGGAAAATAATGGCATTTGGTCCAGGCTAATATCACATATCGTAATCGGAGTTAGGAGGGGGGTGTATACATTGGATAGGACTTGCGATGAGGATGGATGCAATATGGCAATAGACTATGATATATAATGGTTTTGGGTCCGTGCTTATCGTGCATCGTATTTCACCATGGCAGAGGATATATGTAATAACTAGGAATTTGTGATGTAAGCGGACACAATATGAATATGGATTGTAATATATATTTGGTCGGGTCTAGGCTTCCCATCGCATATTGCAATCGGAGTTCGCAATGCGGGGAGTAATGCATGAAAAAAGGATTGCAATCCCGCCGATGTGATGCGCTATGAAAATACATATTTTTTAATAAAACTAAAGGGTTTTCGGGATATTTAATAAAGGATTAATATACACGGGAAAGGAAAATATTAAGGATTTAATACTATAAGTTAGTATTAATATGAAATATTAGTAGAAAGGGAAATAACACTAAGTATAATGATTTTATAAGTGATTAATACTTAGGCTAAAACATATTTTGTGGGTTTTTTGGGTAAAAAGGGATTTTAACCATACGAAAAGGGATTTTTATGGAAAATGAATGAATATGAAGTATGAAGGTAGGAAGGGGAAGTTAGTGAATATAGGGATGAATGGGGATGAATGGGAAGTTAATTAATTAATCTAGTAGACTTTCATTTGCCTTGAGTAATTGCCTCATGGACTTAGAAACATATGGTAAAACATGATAATGTACCTTTGTCCAATGAACTATCAGGCATTCTGCAACCTTCTTCTACTTACCCTTTGCTTATCCTATCATTTCTTTTCTTCACTTAATGGGTGCATTTAAGCTAGCAAACACTTTTCCTTTCTTTTTATTTATAAAAGAAAACTATCTAAATCTACCCTTATAACTTCCAAGCGCTCAGACTAAACTGATGAGCACCTTCTTATTCTCTACCTAACCACTGATCTGCCAAGATTAAATAGTTTGGCTAGATCTTTATTCTCTAACTATAACATCAAATTTAAAGCATGAAGCAGTCAATATTAGACTATTTGACTGTCATGGGTTGTGGCATTTAACACAAGCTACACACAACCATTATTTTGTAGAAACAGAGCAGTGGCATTTAGACTTTCTCACTTTCAGAGTTTATTTGTTTTATTTTCTTTCTAACCTAACATTTTCTTTTTGCTTTGATTTTTTAGAGCATCTAACCTAAAATTTTCTTTGATATGGACATTATCATCAATATATTTTCTTTTACTAACATTTTATTCACTACTGTTATATCCATATCCTAACTTAACTTTTTTTTAGATATTCTATTTTATCAAAATCAAAAAAATGCTACAACATTGGCTCCAAAAGGGGACTGCTTTCTCTTATAGAATGCAGAGAACCTGCAGATCCATGTGCCTTCTCCTCTGGCTATGGAGTCCTTGCTATAAGAAAATCACACTGACATCTGGAAAAGTAAAGAAAACTAGAGCATTTACAATGAAAACTATTTCAACTTCTTAGCACTGAACGTAGTGTTTGAGAAACCTTCCATTTACAAGATAAGTGGAATATACTCCCTCAAGATTCTACAGCACAAAAGTGTTGTTACCCTTCACTTCAACTATTTCTAAAGGTCCAAACCATATATTTTCAAATTGGCCATGCTTTCCTTTCTTTTCTCTCCTGGCATCCCATCTTAGAACTAGATCACCTTCCTTAAAGTCCCTTTCCCTGGCTCTTCTGTCAAACAGGGTCTTCATCTTATTTTGATATTTCATTAATTATTATTGAACTTCATCTTTGTTCTCATTAAGTTCAATAATATGATTTATCCTTCTTGAGAAATCATCAGGTTCATTTGTTGAATCCTACGGGAATTTTAAAACAGGGAAGGCCAAATTGGTAGGGAAAATTGCATCTTTCCCATAGACTAACTGAAATGGAGATTTGTCAGTTGATCTCTTTTGAGTGATTATGTTTGCCCATACTGCATAAATCAAATGTGAATCCCAGCTCTTATTATGATTAGCTTGAGTCTTTTTAATTACCTTTACCAGGCTTTTGTTGGATGATTCTACAAGGCCATTACCTTAAGGGTAGTATGGAGTTGAATGATGTAACAGAATCTGATATTTTTGGCAAAAGTTAATCAATTTAACACTAAAAAAGGTTGTTGCATTATCAGTGACAATCTGACTTGGGCAACCAAATCTAGCTAAGATATTTTCCTCAATAAACTTAATTACTACTGTATCAGTAGCATTTCTAACTGGAATTTCTTCCACCCATTTAGTAAAGTAGTTTGTTGCAGTGAGAATCCATTTATGCTGATTACTTGAAGTGGGTTGAATCTCTCCAA
This sequence comes from Pinus taeda, assembly GCA_000404065.3. Lineage (NCBI taxonomy): Eukaryota > Viridiplantae > Streptophyta > Pinopsida > Pinales > Pinaceae > Pinus > Pinus taeda. The sequence continues at coordinate 5,405 of APFE030096004.1, read as the reverse complement.
TAAAATCTAATCCCGATTGAGAAAAATTTGCTGAAACTATTGATGGAACAAGTGGAAGAGCTGATAATTTTTGTTTACCAGCAAACATTTGACAAGGAACACAACCTCTTACCTTTGCCGCTACTTGTAAAAACAATGTGGGCCAATAAAATCGTCCCCTTAGAATCATGTATGTTGTATCTCTCCAAGCATAATGTCCCCCACAAAATCCTATATGAAATTGATTAATGATTCCTTCAGTTTCTGATTCTGTTAAACATAATAAAAAAATGTTGAGTGGATCTTTCCAGTATAAATTTGCATTTATAATGCAATACTTCACTGATTTTAACTTAAGGGTTTTACATTGAGTTTTGGAGAATGATGCTGGACACTCAAAATGAATCAAGAAATTTACAATATCTTGATACCAGTTTGACAACAAGGATTTTTCATCAATGTGTATAGGACTGATCTGCTCTGAAGGCAGAGGTTCTTGTGGATTCTCCCCTTTAAGAGGAAAGGAAGGTTCTTGTGGATTCTCCCCTTCTGAAAGGCGATAAGGTTATTGTGTATTCTCCCTTGAGGATTAAGGGAAGGTTCTTGTGTATTATTCCCTTGTATTTCTAGAACAGAATGGATTCCAAGTACTTTGTAGTTGGATTCAGCTAGAAGCTTGGCTAATCCTTGACCTTTTACTAGCTTGGTATTCTTGATAATTAGATCAAACTCCAAAATTTGAGTGATCCATCTACCTCTTTTCCCATCAATGTCTGGTTGGGTTAGGAAAATTTTCACAACATTGTTAGGGACATAAGCAGTAATAGGTGAATGTAAGACATACATCCTGAATGACTTCAAGGCTTGAATAAGGGCATAGGCTTGCTTCTCAATGATGTCATACTTAAGCTCAACATCTCTCATAACCTTGCTTAAAAAGACTATGGGTTGGTCATGGGAATCTTCATTTTTCTGTAAAAGAACAGTAGCAAAGGTTGTTTCAGAGGCAAAAGAGAAAATACTAAAGGGTTTGGTATAATCGGGGCTGGCTAAGGTGGGAGATTTAGAGATAGCCTTTTTTATTTGTTCAAATGCATGCCTAGAAGTGGGATTCCATTTGACTTCATGGTCCTTTCAGAGCATGTCAATTATGTCTTTTACAATCTCTGCATAATTTGGAATAAACCTCCTTAAAAAATTAATCTTTCTTAGAAAAGCTTGAATCTCCTTCTTGTTTCTAGGCAAGGTCAACGATTCAATGGCAGATACTTGTTTGGGGTCAATTACTACTCCCTCCTTTGAAATTATATGTCCCAACATTTTTCCTTCTTTGAGAGAAAAAAGGACTTCTTAGGGTTCAATGATATTCCAAATTTTCTACACCTGTCAAAAACCTTCATCAAGTGCTTTCTCAAGATAAATAACCACAAAAATTATTTACCTGACTTATAAAAGCTATGTCCATAGTTCTATGAAATGTTTCTCTAGAATTGGTCAAGCCAAATGGCATCCTAACGTACATGAATGTACCCCAGGGTGTAGTAAAGGTTGTCTTTTCTCTGTCGGTTGTATCAACATTTACCTGGTTGTAACATGAAAAACCATCAAGCATCGAAAGTATTTGTGCTCCTGAAACCAATTGAAGCAACTGATCCATTTTGGGCAAAGGATAATTACCTTTTAATGATGCCTTGTTCAGATTTATAAAATCAACGTAGAGTCTTATTTCTCCATTTTTCTTTCTAATAGAAACTAGATTTGCAACCCAATTAGAATATCTAAGAGGGAGGATGATCTGAGCATCTAGCATTTTCTTAATCTCCCTTTCTACAATGGTTAGACGGGCTAGATTCATCCTTCTAAGTTTTTGTTGATAAGGTTTTGGTTCTGGCTTCAAAGGAATCTTATGTTGTATTAATGAGGTATCATAAGTCTTTAAATCAGCATAAGTCCAAGCAAAAACAACCTTATCATTTTGCAGTAACTTAAGGTATTGAGGTTTGATCTCAGGGTCTAGAGATGCACATAATTTGATGTTTTTGATATCTTCATTAGTTCCAATGTTAATCTCTTCCATGTCATCTTCTGAAGAAATGGATGGAGGGTTTTGGAAAACATCATTTTGATCAAATAATTTTTCTAAAGGAATGAGTCCTTTTGGAACAAAATTATTTCATAATTGAATAATGTCATGATTAGCAATTTGGGTTTTAAAATCTAAAGTATCATTTCCATCTGCGTTTTCATTTATTTCAGTTCTATCATCATCAATTTGTAAAAATGAAAAATCATCAATTACTTGCAGAAATGATTTCAATTATTCATCATCTTCAAATATTTGCCAATGTTTCAGATTATTTCGGATAGATGGCCTATATTTGACTTGTATCTAATAGAGTACATCAGTATGATCAAGAATTTTAAAAGAACTGGCAAAGAAGGCTAAGGAATCTACATGAATATTCTGATCTCTAGGAATATGAGTCAAATTAAAAGAATCAAAGAAGTTTTCAACTAAATCCCATTCTTCATTTTGGTAGGACCTAAGTCTTGGGTGCTTGGTCTAGCAAGCATTTCTTACTTGCTTAACAATAAGCTCTGAATAAGTAAAAACACTTAAGTTTTGAACTTTTAAGCTTTTGGCTAATTGCAATCCCAAAAGGAAAGCTTCATATTCAAAAACATTATTGGTAACTTCAAAGTCTAATTTACATGATTGAGTTATATTTTCTTTTTTCAGGTGAAATTAAAACTACTCCAGCTCCTGCCCCATCTTTCATGCAAGAGCCATCAAAGAATAGTTTCCAAATATTAGTTTGGTTTGGTTCAGGACTTTCAACTACCTCTTCAATTTTGACTTGAGTTTTATGTTGATTTGAAGTGAGTTGAAAATAACCAAAGTCTTGATCTATGGCATAAATTGGATGGTTCCTTGGTTGGTCAGTCTTACAAATAGTATGTACAAATCTTACTCTCTATATAATCTTAATTGCTCTCCTCCATAAACAGGAATGGTGGCATATGACATATCCATCTGTAGAGTTCCCCCTAATTTGGCATAGCAAGACCTAGAAAGGAGCATTCCAAACTTGGGAGGGATATATGTGACAACTATATCAAGTAGTACACTTTTCACTGGAATTTGGGCAAGGGTAACCACTAGATCCTTGATTAATCCTAAACAAGGCACCTTTTTGGAATCAAAGGTGTACATGTCATGGTAGGATCTAGTTATGTTGAGTTTCAAATGGTCCATGACAGATTTTGGCATAAGTTTGTGTGATGCTTCTGAATCAAGCATACAATTATACAACATGGAATCATTTGTTTTAAGAGTTACATAGAAAGGAGGCACTATCTCATCTATCATGTTTGAACTAGGGCCAAATAATACTACTGGTTTTTCATCTTGCAGACTTATGACATCACCTTTAGCATCAGCTGAGGTATTTTGTATCCATTTTGAGACATGGCTTTTGTAACCAGGGTTTTTGGAAAGTTCTAACAATGGAATTAGGATCTTAACCCTCTCCAATTCTTTTTCAAGATTAAATGTAGTCAAGATATTTTTACCAGCTTGTGTAGTATGAATTGACTGATCTAAGGGCTAAATAAGAGTTGTTTGAGCTTCAACAGTTCTGGTATGTGGTTCAATTACTAGAGTTTCCTTTGGAGGTCTCCTAGGACCAGGCCTAGGCCTAAGATCATTCCTTTTGTTTAATTTTACAATTAAAAATTTGGAAAAAGCATGATATTTATAGACCTGTGCAGCTTCCTGATCTTCTTGACCCTAATTCTGTTGTGAGATAGGAATGATGTTTGTTTGATTGGAATATAAATCCATACTAGTAATATCTTCTGTAACTGTCATAGTATTATCATCAGGTTGCTAGTCATCTATCAGTAGAGGAGTAGGAACCTGTTGACCATTCGTAGGTCTCTAGAGAATTTGTAGTTGCTGGTTTCTTTTATACTGACCTTGATTTTGGTTTTTAGGTCTAGTAATTGTTTGTTGTATTGTTCCAGGTTGAGTATCAATATTTGAAATCCTATTTGATAGGTTTCTAAGAAGATATGTTATTTCAGCTGTTTTTGAGTCTTCTAATTTAGTCTTAGAGGAACTAGAGGCTTCTTGAACAGTTTTCAGTTTTCTTTGGGCCTTTTCTTCCTTAAGTTTTAAAGAAGTTGAGGTTGCTCTATTTGCTTCTACTTCTATAGAATTTGTTTGCATATCTTCAAGAGTTCTTGAATTTCTCTCTTGTAGCATAACAACAAAGTTATCATCAAAAGCTTAGAAAATCTAGACTTAGTTGTTGCTACAGGGGGCTTACAATCAACATGCATTTTGTGATAGAGTTTGTTAAATCTTTTGAAAAAATTTGATACTAGTTAACCAAAGTTCCTTTTAAGCTCTTCAAATTCTGTGAGGAAGTAAAGACGATCCTTTTTCACACCCCATTTATTTTTAAATATGGGTGTAAGCTCTTCCCAATTTCTAATGGTAGCTATTGGTAACACCCTAAACCAAATCGTCACATTTCTCTCAAGTGACTGTACAAACAATCTCAAATAAAAATTTTCTTGTTCATTCAGGTTGTCTGCAAACTATAGGAAAGCTTGAATATGGTCTTCAACTAAAGGACTAGTTTCTCCATTGTACTTCAAAAGGTATTTTAAGTATCCAACTTGGAATGCGTCAAGGTTATTAGGTAAGACTAAAGCAACATATCTAACCTATACAATAGGTCGGAAAGCCATGACAACAGGTGGTGTATGAGGTGCTTGAGGTATATGAGTTTGTTGAGGTGTATGAGGTTGTACAAATGGAGTATGAGGATTTTGTGTGGATGTAGAGGATGAAGACGAAGTAGAGGAAGAAGATGGTGATTTAGGGGTTGATGGACTAGTTGGAGGTGAAGGAGGAGATGAAGGAGGAGATCTCCTGAAAGAATTCAAAGGAGTCCTAAGAACTAACTTTGGGACCTGTAAGGAATACCTTGTTTTGTTTCAAAGAGAGGATTGGAATATATAGAAAAGGCCTCCTCAGATTGTTTTGAAGAAGAAGCTTCAAGTTAGTAAAAAATGGAAGGAAAATGATAGGTGGCAGGGAATATGAAATCTGTGGGTTTATATTCTGGTAGATTGACACCCAAATTAGATTCAGTTTTTGGTGATCTTGGTGGTAGTGTGGGTATTGGATGAGATTCTAATGAATGGATAAGGTAGGTTGTGTTATAGCTCCAAATCTCACTATTATGGTTTGTGATGCTGCACTCATGGCCTACGGCAACCCTTCCTTCCAGACCTGGTCCAAAATCTAAAAAACAGTGTCTTATTCCCTGTATGCGACATTGCCCTGAGTTAAACGCGTGTATACGCGGGGTCATATATACCCAACCCGCGTATATGTATTAAAACACTTAAAA
>APFE030096001.1:0-23115 GCA_000404065.3 Pinus taeda | reverse complement strand
AAAAGGGTTATTTTAGAAAAACGATGAATAAGAAATATATTTAAAGAAAATAAATTTAGAATACAGAAGATCTAAATCCATGAAAAACGGAAATAGTTTGATGGATACCACTGCTTCCCTCAACTCATTAGAAAGAGCATATATATCAAAAAAAAAAATGAGCATGATGGAAATGGATGCTGGCTAAATTCCGGGTTCAATATATAAGCTGTCTATTTCATGCTGCTACCATATGATATCAAAAGGTGTTACAGGGTTGGGCTTAGAATGTAAAAATGAAGGTATGAATGAGACATGTCCATTTCCAAATACAGGATAACTTAAAATTTCCTCCTAATCCTGCTATTCGATTGGAATTTAATACCAGGAATAGCAACATGTTTTTACTTCAATTTCTGAGTCCTTGCTGGACTTCTGCAACTCATTAAGAGTTGAAAGCCAGATTTACTAAAAGACATTAGCACAGTGTCCCACAGCTACGTGCGCATATTCATTATTGCGCCTCTGGCTAATCTACTGGTGTGAATGATACCCGAAACGTTCCAGAAAGCAAGCTTCTATTCTGCGCATTAGTATCAGGTTTAGATTCTAAAGACTATACATGAACAAACTCTAAGTAAACTTGGAAGCTAGGACAAGGCAGTAAATTCAGGGCCCCTGCAAAGAAGAAAAGTCTAGGCGAAATGCAACTACCATCATGCCTATTCATTGCAGGCTGTAGATTCCTCGTAATAATAAGGTGACATTTTTCCACCCTTGGGAGTTGGCTTGGCCTTCTGTTGCGGATTGGCCTGATGCAACATATCTACCACCCTCCTCATTGATGGCCTGTTGATGGGCAGGGAGCTTGTGCATAGGAGTCCTACTTCCAGAACCATCATCATTTCCTCCTTGAAGCAACCCACAAGCTTGGGATCCAGCACTTCCTGCCATCCATTCTTTTTCTCTGTTACCCACTTCACAAGATCTTTGTTATCTCCAAACTCTGAATCTAGTGGCCTCCTGCCAGTCATGAGCTCCAAGATCACCACTCCAAAGCTATAGATGTCAGTCTTTTCATTCACCTTAAGTGTGTAGGCGTACTCTGCACAATACCATATGTAAAGTTCTCAAATGGGACTCTCGCAGAAAACTATTCAAAAGCTAAAGAAAAGCAATGGTGATATAAGATTGTAAATCTAAAGAAATGAAAGATTGATATAAGACTGGTTTCTACTTAATTTTTAAAAAATTCTCTATAAAACTAATTCAAATTAACATTAAAGTTCAAGCCTAACTAAATTAGTGCAAAGTTTAACTCCATGGAAAAACAAGCCTAATCAAAGTTCACAATTCCATTTAATGGAGAAAGGAGCACAAGAAGAGCAAGGTGAGGTATAAATGGCCATCCTTATAAACAGCTTAACTGGATAAAGTAGGCAAAACAAGAAACCCGAATTCAGTTATAAAATGAACACAAGCAACCAAACATTTCGCAAGCACAAAATCAAATTATATTGGTCACTTGACCAAGTTCCAGATCAACCTCAAATAAATGTACTAAACACAACAATATCAACCTTGAAGTTAGAAAGAAATCTAGCAAAATTTGGAGAAACACCAAATAGAATTCTCTTAGAGTATGCAACAGAACCAACCTGGAGCTATATAGCCATAAGACCCAGCAATTGCAGACATATAATCAACCCCCATGCCACAGCTCAGCAGAATTTTCGCGAGACCGAAATCTGCAACATGAGCGCCATAATCCTCATCCAGCAGAATATTATTGGATTTAACGTCTCTGTGGACAATGGATGGCTCGCAATCATGATGAAGATATGCCAAACCCTGTGCAGCCCCAAGGACAATCTTGTACCTTATGGGCCAGTCAAGAACAATAGACTTAGGCCCATGAAGTAGATCCCCCAAACTCCCATTAGGCATGTACTCATAGACCAACAGATTGGAGTCGCTATTACTACAACAGCACCATAGCTTCACGATGTTCTTATGCCTGATCTTTCCCAGTATGTCCACCTCTGCCTTGAAACCATTATCGTTGGAAGCATCGCCTTTACTACTGCTCCAAAGCCTCTTAATGGCCACTGTCTCCGCATTGCTTAGCGTGGCCTTGTAAACCTTACCAGCTCCGCCGCTCCCAATAACATTATCTTCATCAAAGCAATCCAGAATCTCATTTTTACTGAATCTCAACTTGTGAAATGAAGTCAGCATCCAGGAAGATTTGTCAGCGAACTTTTTCCTCTTTGTATTTGCAAAGCTTCGGTACCTTCTGTAAAACAAGGCAAGCCCAAGGACAAAAATAATGGGAGACAAAGCAAACAGAAGCAGCCACCGCCATTTCTGCTGCGTAGCCTTTTCAGAACAGGACTTCGTGCCGTTAAAGCTCTCGCGGCTACACAACTCGGAATTTCCCAAAAAACTCTCTGCATACACCAGACTCGCAAACGCCGAAGGAACTTCGCCGGACAAACCGTTGTCCGAGACATTGAAAGAATTCAGCTTCAGATTCCCGAGCTCGGAAGGAATCGGTCCCGTGAGAAGATTTTCCGAAAGGTCTAGAGAATTAAGCACTGGCAAAGTACCGAGACTTGCAGGAATCGAGCCGGAGAACTGGTTTTTTGCAAGATTGATCTGGGACAGTTGCTTGCACGAACTGATTTCAGCAAGAAGCTTTCCACTTAGCTTGTTATTACGCAGGTCCAGATGTTCGAGCTGTTGCAGCTGCCCCAAGCTGGAAGGCAAAGCGCCGGAGAGCAAATTATCGCTGGCGATTATCTTGTGAAGGTTCCGCAGCTCGCCGATTTCTGTAGGCAGGCTCCCCGTAAATGCATTGCCGTTAATGACGAGCTCAGAGAGATTTTTGCCTTTGGCGATTTCGGGAGAAATAAGTCCTTCAAAATTATTGTTCTTGAGCTCCAGAAGTGAGGTGTGAGGAAGCCCCCAGAATGAACTTGGCACCGTGCCATTAAAACTATTGTCTCCTAGCCTAACTCTATTTAAACTCGTGCAGGTTCCCAAGGATTCAGGTAAATTACCAGTGAACTTGTTCTTGAAAATGTTGAGAATTTCGAGCTTTTTCTTCTTGCATAGGTCCGGAGGAAGGTTTCCGGAAAGCTGGTTATTTGATATATCCAGTTCTTGAAGTTCCGAATTGCTGCCCAGATTCTCTGGTAAAGTACCTGTTAGTCTATTCGTGAAGAGCTTTAACTGGGTGAGGCTCGTAGAGAAACCCAAGCCTGGAGGTATTTCACCAACCAGTTTGTTTTGACATAGATTCAAGGATTCCAGATTCAGTCTCCCCAACCCAGCAGGAATCGAACCGTTCAGCATATTCCTGGAAGCATCGAACTTCTTTAAAGATTTCAAGCCGCCAATGCCCACCGGAATGGGACCTGATAAATTGTTATCGTAAAGCTCGATCTGTACAACATTTTCCAGCTTCGTGATGCTCTCCGGAATCAAACCTGAGAACTGGTTGAACGACAAATCCAAATTTGTTAGTTCGGCAAGATTGCCTAACGTCTCCGGAATTTCTCCGACGAGGTTGCAGCCCGCCAGCCATAGATTTTGCAGCTTCGTCAGTTTCCCGAGCTCGGGAGGTAGAGCTCCGGTGAGGGAAGGATTGTAGGCCAACTCAAACTGCAAAAGATTTGAGAGATTGCCTAAACATGTTGGAATCGTAGTGTTGAGAAGATTGTTGACGAGATTTAAGACTTGCAGCTCTGGCAGCTGGCCGAACGAAGGGGGAATCGGACCGCTTAAGTTATTTCCTGAAAGATCCAGATACTTTAGCCTCGAGAGCTCGGAGATAAACTCCGGGAGTCGGCCGACGATGAGATTCTGCGATAAATCCAAATACTGGAGTTTAGAGCATCTTCCCAAGTCCGCAGGAATCGAACCGTTGACGGAATTATTTTTCAAGGAGAGGTTCTTGAGACCACGGATTCTGCAAACGACGATCGGGAACGGTCCCGCGATGTTCGTGTTTGAAAGATCGAGTCCTTCCACGAATTTTTCGCCGGCAGCGCACGTAATTCCCGTCCAATTACACGGAGAATTGTCATTCTCATTCCAGTTCTTGAACGCGCCTGACGGATCGTCGAATCCGCGTTTCAATTCCTGCAAAAGAAGTACTTCTTGCGAACCGCCAATAGCAAAGCGGCATAATATTATCAGAACCAAAGAGAAAAATAGAAAATGCAGAGAGCTTTGCCGTGACATTTTCTGGTCCATGGCTTCAAATATTCCCGGCAATGCACAGAAACAAAACTTAGACTTCCTTTCCCTTCCTCGTACCTCTTTCCTCCTGTCTTCTTTCAGTTTCAAAGCTCAACGCACAAGCTTCCATGTTCTGGAAGAGCCAAACTCAATTTTAAGGCCGAAAAGCTGTGCCGTAAAGTTCCAAATAAGGCCGTAACAGTGCATATCTTTCCGACAGTGAATCGCCGTGTTTCATTGCGACTCTAACCGCTCGCTGTTGTTACAACTTGCGGGCGCCCTGATGAATTCCTCCGTGTAATTGTGCGGGACCTTATGCTGACATGTTCGTCTAGGCTGTGCCGGAATGAAGTGGTTTCCCTGTCAACATTGCTGACATCATTCCAGGCAGTGATGAAGAGACACGCTGTACTCTTCCTCATATTTTAAATTTAAATGCCCCTTTCACTCTGGCATTAACTATCAACATTCTCACATCTCATCGCTTTAATCATCGGGTTTTCCGGAATCTAAATTGTTGAAATATCACACACTATTGGATATATTTACGTGTTTATAAAGTAAAGTCATTAGAACTATGTACATATAAGTGGGGTTTGTTCTTAGAGGTTAAAATTTTATGAGTTTGAAGGGGGGAATTATTTTAGGGGAATTAAACTATTTTTTAAATATTAAAAATATTTTATTTGTTGATATTTTTAATGATGATTTACCATTAAAGCTATACCATTAAAGCTATAATAGGTTTTGTAAACCAAAAAAATTGATGGAAATAAAAACTATGATTATTGAATATGATAAGAGTTCAAGATTTTAAAATATGGGGTAAGATTTCTTTCTCATGCATCACTAATGAGTTATTTTAGGTTGCATAGTTTTTTGTGAATAAGGATATGAGTCAACATTTATTTCCAATGATAAACTAATTAAAATATGTAGTAAAAGTTAAATTTTCTTTCTCATGGACCACGATTGAGTTATTTTAGACGGCACAGTTTTTTATGAATAAGGATATGAGTAACCAGCATTTCCAACAATAAACTAAAAATATGATAAGAGTCTAAGATATAAAGATATTTGGTAAGAGCTAAATTCTCCTCCTTATGGACCATTAATAAGTTATTTTAGGTGGCATGGTTTCTTTGAATAAGGATATGAGTCAACATTCATTATGGTACTCACTCTAATTTGATTATTAAATTATGATATGTTTTGCCACATTTAAAAAATAAATATTATATAAATGAGAAATTGAAATAAAAATACAAATCACATAGAAAAAGAGTCCTACTTCATTGACTTTAATATTAACTTTTGTGATCCTTGCAATGTGCATACCACCACGTGCAATAATGGGCATATGACACTTATCCCAACTTGTACTAACTTTATAGCCTTTGATGGGATTGATACGAGTGATAGATTATTAACTTAGGTGTATATAGTATTTTTTGATGTTTACTCTTGCACATTGTCATTATTATAGCTCAACTTCGATGGTTCAACCACCCATGATGGAAGCAACCATGGTTTCACGACTAATAGGCTTTAAAAGCTCATAGATTCCAAAGGCGCACCCTACACTGTGTTGTTAGGGTAAGTTTCTTTAGGCCTGACTTGTATTCTATTTCATCTCCTATTTCTATGTGAGGTTTTTCTCTATTAAGGAGACACATTGGCCTCCTCCCTTTTTCCATCTTTATTTTTTTTCCAAAACTCCCTTCTTCGCATTTGGTTACCTTATTGTTTTTTCTAGGGCCCTGTTTTTCTTTCCAGATCTCTCTATGTATCCTCCCCTTTTATGGTCTCAATTGTGCTTAGTTCTTTTTGGTACATCCCTTTCCCTATTCATCTTCTCCTCATCCCTCTAAATCCATTTATATCCCTCACCATGGCACATCCTAGCTCCTCCCGTGTTCATCGTGGTCGACTAAGGAGAAGGGAGCATCCTCGAATGAGAACCCAATTCAATGTTGATATGTCAACAACTTATTACTCCAATTCTTTGCAGAAGGAGATTAATGTGGTAGAGGATGAAGCCGAGGTGGGAAGGAGGTTTATTTTAGATGCATAAATGGCAAGTAGAATGCTAGTCACTAGATACTAGCCCCAAGGGCAACACTCGCTCATGGAAAACTTAATACATGCAAATCATTAAAATTTACTAGCGTATTAAGACCATTATGGGAAGGTCTTAGTAGAAAGAAGTGAGGCACAACAAGAAAATTTCTTTGACATCAATGCCTTGTGAAATTGAATAATAAGGTTCACTTTTGATAGGAAAATTGTAGGTCTGGATTTCCTTAACAATGATGAAGATGAAGCAGATCATGAGGTAATTGAAATGGACTCCATCATAATACTTCTTACATTTTTGTGTTTAAGCAGTTACTAAATACTTCTTTTTATACTTCTTTTTATTGGTTGTAGTGATAAAGAAGTAAGAAAGTTTCTTGATAGAATTATATTTTTGGTTTTACATTATTATGTCATTACAATAAGGTTGATTATTTGGAGAAACTTATGTGTCTATGTTATTGGTTTGATTTCCTAGCAGTGGGCTGGTAACCACAAGATTTACTCTTTCAACATAAATAATACAATTTCAATGCTAGGTTACAAAAAAACACATTAACTTATGTGTAAAATTATTCTATTGAAATTTGATAGATTATTCGATTTAGTAATAATCCTATAAAATATATGTTAAACATAAAATTATATGTTTTCCATGGGATCCATTTATTACCATGAAATTTTTTTGGAGCACTTGGATTGTACATATTCAATTATGCAATTTCAATAAATTCAAACTTGATTTTAAGAAAAATTAATTAGAAAATATGCTCCAAAAAGAGTCAAAACTAAAACGTTGAAAGTACATTATAAATAAATAGTTATATATTATTTTGGAATGTATATTTCCATAGTTGAAATTAATAATGAGAAGAAAATGTTTATGAAAAAACTATTTTTCATGTATGCGATTAAGGTTTTGTTTCTTTTGCTTCCTTTTTTTTACAATGGTGAATTAATAACTCATTGGAGTAATTTGGGTGAGGCCCAAGATCAAACCTAGCAAGAGTTGAGCCTTCACGAGGGTGGAGGAGCCTACTCCTTGAGCATTATCACGGCATGCGAAAGATGTTCCCTCATGAGATTTGAAACCGAGTAGAGAGGATAACATTTCATTGTGTCAACCACTCTGTCATCCCATGAGAAGACTTGATTAGGATTAAATGTTACTAAAAAACATATAATCCTATTAAAAGTAGCATTATCGATAATCATAAGAGATATTAGTTTTCTTGAAAATATTATTTAGATAACACCATATTTTGATCTTAAACTATTACATTAAATTAGCTCTAATTGATTAAAAATTTATTTTCATCCAAAAAAATAACAATCCAAAGCCCAAAAATATACAACGATCATTCAAATTTCTCTTTTAACCATTATTATAAATTATTTTGAATTTAACAATTTATAATATATTTACCATTTAAAATGGAAAAAACCTATACAAATTATTAAAAAATAAGAACTAAAAAATATTATTATTATATAAATGTTTAAAAACAAACCCTTCACAATGTGATTAAAAAATCTCAAAACACATATAACTAAGAACAACGCGAGTCTTTTAAATTTCTTTAAAGAAAATGACATCCCTAGACATGAGTACAAGATCTACAATACTATTGTTATGAGAAACTTCACCCCACACTGCATCTTATAAATATCTACATTTGCTTAGGCACAATGAGGACAATACCTTTGTTACACTCAGTCTAAGGTAACCCTTGGATGATCACTAAAAAGGTCAATCCCCCTCTCCTATGTAGTACATTTCCTTGGGATGTGGGATTGTGACCCACAGGAAATTATAAATGTTGTGAATTGCATGGAAATTATAAATGTTGTGAGAGTAGAGGGCCATTCCTGAAGAACAAACAAGTGAACATCGTAATTTCAAAGTAATGGACCACCGTTGCATGGCGAGGCACAACTCTCATAGTATATTCTCACCTTAATTGTTGCCCAAGAAATTTTGACCCAAAATTATAATATAATACAACGAATATCATCGTTAGTATTTTTAAATTTAACATTTATTTATTTACTTAAATTTTAATATTATGATGACTTTTATTTATGTGTAAGAGTGAGATTTAATTTATTTTTAAATTTAACATTTATTTATTTAAATTTTAATATTATGATGAATTTTATATAGGTGTGAGAGTGATGATTTAATTTTATATGTGTGAAAGAGTGAAAGTAAAAAAGAATATTATAAAAATAATAAAACAATGTTATTGGGTTTAAATTATTAATAATAGTAATTAATTAGCTTATGTTTTATTTTAGTTATTTATTTTTTAAAGAAAAATATAGAATTTTTATATAAAATTAGTGAAGTTGATTGAAATGGATTTTAGTTATAGATTGAAAGCTATGAATGATTATCTAGGCCAACTAAACTTGGATATGATTGGATAGCATTTGATAGGAAAATGTATATCTAATTTAAAAAAAATAAGGTGGATATGGGTATCAATACAAAAGAAATAATGTTGGAGAACCTGGAAATAATGTTGGAGAGTAAAAGTTACAAAGGAAATGTTGGAGACTAAAAGTTAGAAAAGATTCTCTAAACCAACCATACTAGTTTTTTCCTTTTCCTTAGGATTATCTGGGTTATTAGTTTTTTTCTTGTTCCCTAGGGTTATCTCGGGTATGTCCCCATTTTGTTCATGGGAAATTAAATAATATAAATGGACTATGTTTTAAATAATCAATTCAATATTTATATTTTTTTGCAAACTAATTAATAATTTAATTAATAACTAAAAGTGTTTTAAAATAATTTTGTTTTATATAATTAATAATTAAAATGGTGTTCTTAGATAAAAGCTTTTTTTATTTTTTTAAATAAAAACATTTTTAAAAAAACTGAAACACTTTATATTCTACCTAATATATTCTACTCATAAGTAACAACCACTAACTCCATTATTTATAATAATATTAATATAAATATTATTTATAATAATATTAATATAAATGTTTTATTAGAGTAAAAATTATTTCTCAATCATAATTTAAAATGCACAAATCTCTTTAATTATTATCCTATGCATTCTTGCTTCTAGAAAAAAAATTTCATATAATATAATATAATTATTAAATATCACTAAATTTTAACTTTTAAATTTAAAAGAAGTAAAAGCTACTACAAAGGATAGCTAATTAATCTCATGAAAACCACTAGAATGCAAATGAACTACAGGAAATCACAATTGATATTGGAAGGTTTTAACAGACAAGAGATAAGCCAAATTTCATCAGTCTTACCCTTTGAAGTGCACAAACTCGATGATCCTTTCAAGTATCTGGGGTTTTGGCTGAAACTGAATGCTTATAGGAGGAATCAGTGCTTCCTTGGGTTGCTTGGGAGAAAGTAGCAAGACCAAAAAACTAGGGAGGGTGGGGGATTAAAGACCTCACAGCGTTTGGTCCTTCAATGGCAGCTAAATCAGGATGGCGAATAATTAAAAAGGAAATCTCTAGAAAAAAGTGGTTAAAAGGAAATACATCGATCCGATCCCCTTAGAAGAATAGATAAGAAATCCCAACAAGAAAGGAGGAAATACTTTAGTGATTTGGAAGGTTACCATAGATGCTTTTAAGATTATTGAGCAAGGTCTGTCTTGGCAGATTGGGAATGGGACAAATCTTCGAATAGAGAAGGACCCTTGGGTAGGCTGTAATGAAAATTACGGTCTACCCCTGGACCTTATCAAGCATCTTGAATCCAAAGGAATTTTTTTTCCTTAACCAAGCAGAGAAACAGGGTCACTCAACAATCTGGGGTCAAGCATGGAAATCAGGAGAGGAGCTGGACCTCCTACCCCAATGGTGGAACGATTGGAAGGCATATACCCTCGAACTTTCTAGGTCAAATGTAAGGCTGAAAGACAAACTGGATCAATTGGTGTGGGCCCATGCAGAATCAAGATCATACTCCCCTAAATTCGGGTATAAATTCCTTATGTCTAAGAAAGGTTGGGGGGAACCGGAATGGTGGGCCAAGCCCTTATGGAAGTTAAAATGCCCTGCTAAAGCCAAACTTTTTTTCAGGTGCATTCTCAAGCGAAAGGTCCATACATGGAACATCCTTCAATCTAGATATAAGTCAGGTCCAGGGAGATGCCCACTATGCAAAAAAGAATCTGAAACAATTAGGCATCTTTTTATAGATTGTCCTTTTATTAAAAAAGTGTTGATGGAGGTTGGGAAGCTCATCCAGAAGAATGTAGTCTGGGAAGGGGAAATTTTATCAGATGTTTGGCAGAAATGGTGGTCTATATATTGAAGGGACTTTGCGGAATTTACCTCCCATCATCACATGGGACATCTGGATAGCCAAGAATAGGAGCATTTTCTTGGATAAGGATACCCCTTGCGAGACAATTGTTATTCAATGCATTTCTATTTTCACAAGTATTCCTGAATCAGAAGAGGAGAGGACTCCTAGACAGGTCAGAGAGGAACAAATTAAGGAGGGAGTACCTTGGGCATATTTTGATGGGGCATCCCAGAACAATAGAGCAGGATCAGGTTTGGTCATCCATATTAATGAAAAGCAAAACCTAAAAGCCTCTGTGGGTTTAGGCGATGGCACAAATAACTTTGCGGAATTATCTGCTCTAAAACTGCTCTTATGCTGGCTTATCCACAGGAACTTCTTCACAGTTTAGATTTTTGGGGACTCTTTGAATGTTATAAAATGGTCCAATGGGCAAAGTAGATGTCAAAATTATATATTGTTACCTTTATTAGAAGAGATTCTGCAGTTAAAGCTTTCTTTTAATGTTTTCTCTCTATGCCACATCCACAGGGAATGTAATGATACATCAGACAGGATTTCTAAAGAGGGTATGCAACAAGATATGGGCCATTAGCGAATAATGGAGGAGAACCATGGAGAGATCCTTGTCTCGGAGCAGCCTCCTTACACTTAGACTTTTATTTTTTGGACTCTTCAGTATAGTTAAAACCAGTTTTTGTTTCAGCTGATATGGTTTTTACTGAACTACTGTTGTATCTATTTTCTGTTTGGGTTGTTTTCCTCACTGAGGAGGCCCGAGAAATAGATGCCATGTTTTTGTTTATCTATGGAGACTTTCAACGTATGGAAAACTGTTAATTCTGCTATGACTGATTTGGAGATGGAAGCTGTTTTCCTCAATAGAGGAGGCTCATTGTTTCAGATCAGGGGTGCCATACTTTTCCCAGTTTTGGACAGGAAGGGCAGACTTCTTGTAGAGCTCTATGATTAAATCATACAACAATCTGAATGCTATGGCATATACTCTGTAACTTTTTATTCTGTTTATAAAAAGTTTGATTTTTTCTTTGGAAAAAAAAAAGATAGCCAATTAAATGTCATCATTCTCTGTATTGACTTAAATAACTATATGCAATTTTGTTTTTAGATAATATTTTTTATATAATATGATTAATAAATAGGATTGAATGAAGTAAAATCTATTAACAAATGATAACCAATTTAATGTCATCATTCGACATTGATTTAAAGATACAAAATAGTAATACTAAGCACTTATGTAGGAGGGGAATTACCCTTACACTCTAAAGTGACATAATTTAATGTAAGTTGGATTATGTTATTCTAGTGCAATTAAATATTAATTACAAAAGAGAATGAGAAATATATATATATTATATATTATATATATATATATATATTATATACTAATAGTATCATATATATATTATATATATATATATATAAAGTTTTAGGTTTAAGTTGTATGGAGATTTCACAAGTTTCAATTTGTGGAGAAAATATCACTTGGAAAGCTATATAAGTGTATTTAGCATTTAATAATCACCAATAAATATTTTGGATTTTTTGTTGCTGGTGTATTTGATAATAAAGGCAAGGCGTAAAAGAGTTGTTGAAATTCAAAATAATCACAAAAATTTATTATGGTGAAAACAAGCTTACCGAGAAGATAATTCACCTTTGCTGGAGTTGTAGCTTGTTAGCAAAAAAGATATATGGTTAACAAACTTTATGCAACATAGAAGCATTTTGTATAGTTGTCCACCATATAATGTAAGGAGAAGTTTTTGCAAATGAGGTGCTTCTTCCCCATTGTGTAACTTGTGTAATACTAGGCACTTGTGTAGGAGGGGAATTACCATTACACTCTAAAGTGAATATTTCAATGTAAGTTGGTTATGTTAATTTAGTAAATAAATATTAATTACTAAAGGGAATGAGTAATAGCTATATATATATATAGTAGTATATATAATTATAATATACAATTAGAGTTTAATTTGTCCTGTTAGATTTCACAAGCTTCAATTTGTGAGAAAATATCACTTGGAAAGTTATATGTGTATTTAGCATTAATATCACAATAAATATTTTGGAATTTTTTTTTGTTGTGTATTAATAATAAAGGCAAGGCGTAAAAGAGTTGTTGAAATACAAAATAATCACAAAAAGTTATTATGGAGAAAACAAGCTTACTAAGAAGATAGTTCACCTTTGTTGGAGTTGTAGCCTGTTAGCAAAAAGGATATATGGTTAACAAACTTTATGCAACATAGAAGCATTTTGTATAGTTGTCCACCATATAATGTAAGGAGAAGCTTTTGCAACAAATAAATGAGGTGCTCCCCCCATTGTGTAAATTGTGTAATACCAAAAAGTTCCAAATACAATTATGAAAGAAATATGCCAAAGAAGGATATTGTTGAATAAGATACCTAATGTTAAAATCAATGATGTGTGTTATTGTTTTCACTTTGTTCCTAGTATGCTACCAAGAAATTTGTTGTTGCAAAGATGATGGTGTTGTTGTGTTGAGGAGACCAATATGCATGAAAGGAAGCCTGATCATACATTTCCCAGCCACCCAATGGGATATCATTGTGTGATTGAAATGCCATGTTTTTTAGGGTTTGGATATGTAAAAGAATATTGGTTTTGGATTAACACTATCAAGGGTCATTTGTCAAACCTAAAGTTGAGACAAATTCATTTCAAGAAGCTTAAACCATTTGATAATAGAGCTCGCAAAATGGATGGAAATGGTTGAAATTCATATGTAAAGGGACTAGGATTTGTTACTAAAAGAAAATTGGTAGTGATCAAGCGG
This sequence comes from Pinus taeda, assembly GCA_000404065.3. Lineage (NCBI taxonomy): Eukaryota > Viridiplantae > Streptophyta > Pinopsida > Pinales > Pinaceae > Pinus > Pinus taeda. The sequence goes on along the minus strand of APFE030096001.1, from coordinate 9,685 downwards.
TGTAATACAACCACTACAGGAAGAGATATACACACATGATATTCATAAAGAAGATCAACCCATCCAATGTTAGAAACTCCCTTAAAACCTAATTGATTTATCAATGATAAATAACAAAGCTATTTGACTAACTAATGAGGTGTACTCATCCCCCCACCTCTAAGTGAAGCAAAAGGGAAAATACCTTAACCATGAGGAAAAGGAAACTAAAAGAGAGATACTTAAAATGTCTTTGAGAAGTGTAAAAAGATAAAAAAAAAAGTATGATCAACATAATGCCAAAGCCATGAGAATGAACTACAGTGCTATCTAAACCCCTTGAACTAAGAGAAGATGTGGGAATGAATAACCAACATGTGATAGGAAAAAATGCTAAGCCCTGGTAGATAGCCTTCCCTTCAATACAAGATACACTAACAATGAAATGAAACCAACCCATCCAATAAAAGAAACATGCACCAACAAAATGGCATAAGAAAACCTAGGAGGAAATTAAATAAACACGAAAACAATAAAATACAAAGTGTCTTTGGTAAGACAATGTTTCTAACTCGACCATAAGAAGGGGAAAGAGATCACACTTATCACTGCCAAGAATAAACACTAAAAGCCTTAGGAATCATATCAATATTTAAGGATAAAATGGGAAAATGAAAGAAAATAGTAAGGAAAATGTTATTTTATAGCTCACAACAAAGTTTGACCATGGAACTTTGTCTCATTTTCTGTAAGAAATCCATGAGAACAATTACCCTACCTCTATGTTTTGACTAAGTGTACTAGTCAAAGTAGAGAGACACAATTGAGGTGGCAATGGATGGATTGCCACATTCTCATGACTTGTAGAGATGGTATTCACCTTGACATCATTTAACCAAATTTTTGAATAGTGAATAAAAGGAATTAGATTGCCCTTAGAGGTTCCAAAGAGAGAACATGGGGCATTTTTGTATCACTAATGTCCTAGTGATGCGTCCTTAATGGTCTGCATGTAAGGACAAAATCCATGAAGTTGGGTAAATATTTCTGGCAAAGTGGTGAGAAAAATGGTTTTTTTTAACCATTAATTAAGATAGTTTTAAGTGTTTGCTTGAGATGTTAGGAGCTTAACCAAGTTCTTAAATAATCCCTCGATCGATGAGTTTTATAGACATAGAAAATCCTTTATAAAGGTGCCACATTGGATTAAACAAACTATAGATTTAAATATGAAGCTCAAACAAGCTCTATAGCATAATCAAGCACCCATTTTTCGTGAAAGTAGTGAACAAATCCATGAACCAACATTTGTTTGGTGTGCATTTTGTTGCAATAACTCAATCAAACTATTTATTAAACTCAAAAAACCTTGATTGATCTTTTAATTAACCCCGAATTGAAGTATTTCAAAATCACCATCCCTTGATTGAAAAATTTAAAATCCATCAATTGAGCTATATTACTTGATTGAGGGTTTAAAATCCAAAAAAATACCACCTTCTTGTAGGATTTTCTGCAATATAAATTTTAAGGGATGAAACCCCTTCATCTCTTCCTCTTGGCAGTGTTATGTATCTAGTAGATTTGTCAGTAAATCATCTATCCAATAACATACCATTTTCACACTTTCAACTTCATATTATATTTTTTATTTTATAACTTATGCTAAAAAAATTAATAGTTCAAAAAACTCTTGGAAAAAAATAAATAGAATAAAAATTACACAAGCAAAAAAAAATATATATATACATATATCGTATTTCCATAGTTGTTTCCTCTTCAAAAACAAAAAATGGTTTTTCAATTTATGTAAACAATTAAAAAGTAAATTGACAAGAACAAGAAAAAAATGTAGAAAATGATATTCAAATATTATTATTATTATTTCGTAAACCAAGGTTTTTTATATTACTACTACACAAATATACATAAAAAAGTTTATCTTCTTTGGTTTTCCACTAGGGAAACCAGACTAGTAGCACAAATTAATTTTTTTTATTAATAGTGCCATGGATAATCATACTTTATTTCAAAACATAAACTAATAAGCATAAGAATTAACATTTCAACTCCTTGAGTTGTGCTCTTCTTAAGTTGAGATGCTCACCTCATCATATTTCAAGAGGGGGATCCACCCGAAAAGGTGGTTGTCATTCACTTTCACCAGAGGAGGAGGAAGAATTAGCATAATTTCCCAAAGCCTTTTCCATCCTTGTGATTTTATTGTCTATATTATCTACCTTCTCCACTATTTTAGTCATACAAATTATCAACTCTTGTTCTGTGTCAGTTTTCCCAGTGAGCACCCTCCTGTTAGAGTTTTCATGTGCTAGTATAGTTAACTTTGTACATATAGGATGAGGTATGAAACTCGTGATGGGCCTCATTAATATGTGCATAACAAGTTGTAACAACCCTGGTTAAAACTCCATGTAAAAATATATAAGATCACGGTTGACGGGACATGTATTCCAAGTAGAATTATGGGAAAATCATCCTAGTGGGTGTTCATTTCGGTTATTATGGCTAAGGAAATTGGCAAAGGAAATGAAAAAGGCTTTGGAAAGGAAAAATGGCAGTTGGCACATTGATTAATGAAAATAATGGAAACTAGGAGAAAAGGAAGGTGAAAGGTCACAAGTTGCATGAGAGGAGGAAATTGAAGGAAAATAATGGAAAATGAATAAAATAGAGGCCTATTTGATAAAAAGGCTTCTGAGGATTAGTTGACAAGCTTTTGTTCAGGTTTTTATTTGGATAAAGAAAGGTAAAAAAGGTAAGACGAAGGAAGGAGCAAGAAAGGAAGAGCAGAATCAGACAACTACAACAGGATTCTTTGCAGGTATTGATTTGCATGTGTGTTTTCCTTGCTAGATTTGTCATGCATGGTATTGCATGTGGTTCATTGTTGTTATGGCATGGGTTTTTCCAGGTGTGACAATGTTTTTAGCCTAGCCTTGCCATTTCCGGATAGCCATGGCATGATGGGGATCTCATGTTTTGGTTGAGATGGATTGCTAGATGGATTTGAAGCTGAGTGAGGTGGATCTCCGAAAGAAAGAACACGTGGCCTATTGATCCCTAAATTGGACCGTGAATTGCAGTAAAGGCACTAGCCTAGTGACCCCTGAACCAGACTGTGGGTTGTGGTAAAGCTAGATTTTTTATTTTCTTCGTGGGCCTAGGAATCATCAACTAGTGAATGGTGGGATATACAGTAAAATCTAGAGGTGATTTCCCTTGATTAGGCTTATGAATTCTTGTTGATGAATGCTGGACATACGGTAAATATTAGAGGGTGGTGTCTCAATTTGGGGCCTAGTGATCCCTAGATCAGAACGTGGATTGTGGTAAAGCCTGAGAATCTGGGAGATAGGAAAATTCCTCACGGTGTAGGTGGAGAAATATGGTGGCATCCAAGATTTGTTTAGCCTAGTGATCTAGTGGAGATCATAGTAAAGCCTGCTATTACATGTTTATTATGTTGACCTAGCGATCCGAGATGGATTATGGTAAAGCCTGGTTTCTATTTATGAGGTGAGGTGGTTTAGCCTTGGGATGAATTGGTTGGTTCTTTTGGTTTGAGTCCCACATTCATGCTTGGAATATGGCACGAGGGTGAATGGATGAAGAGAGAATTGGCTCAACCATTCTATGGTTGGGTGGAACATGGTAGTCCCATCCCGAGTTGGATTATTCATTCATTAATAAGAGGTTATCTCCTTGATATCTTATGTATAAATGTATTGGTTTATATGTGGATTTTATGGCTGATGCATCCTTGACATTTATGTTGTTATTATGTTGGTTATAAGCATGTATTATGACAGAGATTATGTATGAATTTCCTCATGTTTTGATTTGTAAATGAATGAACAATGTATCGATGACCTAATATATTATAATGCAGTGAATGATATAAGGTAACAATGCTCCTTAGTGATTCTGAGATATGTATGAGACCCCTATGCTTAAATTTGTTGTTTACACCTGTAGATTACATATTTTTGTGATGTGTTTGATAAAATTCTTGTCATGGCTAGTAGGAGTCCAATTAAGCCCTTGTTCAAGTAATTGAACTTGTATCGTCATTACCTTGTTATCTTTATGTTCTGAAGGTGTCATTCAATTTTGCGTAGTGACTTGGGATCTGGGCCTAAAAGAGTGGCTCAAATCCTAGGGACATTGGCACAACATTGAGCAAAATAGTCCCTAGACACTAGCATGCCATGTTGTGGGAGCGTCTAGAGCCCTCTGGACATTGGCATGCCCATAGCATGGGAGAATCCGAGGGTTAATTTGTCTAAAAACTTAGTAGGACCCAGGGGCTGGTTCCGACAAGGTTGGGATGGTTCTTGGGAGTCCTTTTGCTGATGTGGAAGATTTGTATGTTGTGTTCTCATCAATTTGACATCCTTAAGGTCACATAGGAGGTTGAATCCCATCATAGTAGCCTCTCGTCACATGTTTACCTTTCTTGGCCAGTTACTTGGGTAGATATGGGAGGAGGGTGTTACACAAGGTGTTGAAAGTGATGGATGCCACCAACATTGTAAGGGTTTCTCCTCGATGTGAAGTCCCAATTATACCTCACACCATTTAGTGTAGGAGTCTCATTTGGTCAAATGGTTCGACCATTGTTGGAAAGGTTTCAAATATATGCCTTGGTTATGAGTACGCACAAGAGAATGCAACACCTCTTTGTGGCAGCAAGTATGTGAGCTTTGTGAGATATCCAATGTAAGGTGCATGAGGGAACATCCATGATTAATAGGGAAAATGAGCCACTGGTTAGAAAAGTAATAGTACTATCCCAAAGGGAGACCCAGGAAGGAAGAGAAAGACTTGTTGGATACCTGCAGATTAGTCCCCATGATAAATAAAAATCACTAAAACATAATAGCACTTATTCAATAAAAACCATAGATAAGCAATAAATTATTTTATTCACTTAGTATGTAATTCAAGCAACATATACCATAAACATAACCAAAATAGTCCAACTATATCTATGATACATATATGAAGAAGTGTTGGCTCATCGAGTTTTTGATTAAGAGTGAAAGGTCCCAAGTACACTGCTACATGAATGAAACACTATATGCAATAGTGGAACATGAAGCCACAACTTTTTTCTCCAAAGAATGATATATCTCCTATGTGATACAAGAGAACCCAAGGAAAGACTCCAAGAATCCAAGCCCTTTTTTTTAGGGATGAGGAGTTATTTATAACAAATAACATTGACATTTGAGCTTCCTCATGACTCTTTAAATGAGCTATGACTATTTATATTCTATTTATGACTTATTGCATTCCATATGTGACTATTCACATTCCACATGTGTCCCTTGGACTTCATTGCATACCATTTATTACATAAGACAAATTACATATGAGATTGTTGCCTAATAAGACAAAACTTTTAATGGGACAAATGCTCATCAAATGGATAAATCATTTGCTTCCTCATGGAGCTCATTTGTAATGTAAGTGTGCCATTCCTTGAACTCCATTGAGATTTATTTGATCCGAACTAACAAGTCCGCTATATACCACATATTCACCTCCAGTTCCTTCGATAGTATGGTCTTAGAGCTTTACTGTAAATTATTCCAAAGCCATGACAATTTCATATGAGCTTTGACTAGTGCAAAACCACACCATAGAATAACATCTTTGGTAAACCTCCAAGCCTTCTTACTCTGTTGCATGTTTGATTTGTTCAATAAATTGCCTGATCTCCTAGAATATGGCTTCTCTATCTTTCATCGCTTCAAGTGTTCCTATTGTGGGCATCCCATGCTTCTGTGTTAGAGACTCAAAGAGATTATGCAGTTGAGTATAGGCAACAATAGTAATAACCGACTGTCCTATAAGATGAAAGTAGTTTTGTAGATGGAGTTTCAACTAATCTTTTTCCATCTCTGTGAAAATCTTGTCTTTCATTTCCAAATGTTGCGGAGCATCTGAATACTTGGTAGCTCACTCCTGAATTTGGTTAACTGCTCTGTTTGCCACTTTTAGGAGTTTAACCGCTTCCTGTGCTTTCTTATGAATGCCAACGAGAGGGTATACCACCCTTTGTATAAGTATCATCTCATCATATAGCTGCGCCATGGTGTCCACCATTGGCCCCAGTTCTTCCTGCATGGATTACTTCCATTCGACAGTGTTGAAACTCAATGATAACCGTTGATTCTCCACCACAAGATGTTCCGCATGTTGCTTCAATGTAGTAATTTCTTTCCTCAATCTAACATTCTCACTCAGTAGATATTAATATTTATCCTACGTTGTTGTGGAAAAAACAACATTTTCTTCCATGACTACCCTAAGATTCCTTCTGATGTTAGGAGTTATCACCTTCTTTGTAGCGACTGAGACTGGATTTTGAGGATCATTAAGAAAGTATCTATGATTTTTCCACACAATCGTTTTCTTATGTTGATCTAACATTACACTCTCTCCAAATGGAAGATGACGACCTGTGAGGGGAGGTTCCTCTGGAGTACTTGATTCATCATCCATTAGTTGAATTGTATCTTCTTGCTCCAAATCTTCCTTTTCTATCTCTTGAGTCAATTGTTATTATTCCAATATTTGTGTTTCTTCTTCCTCCTGGAACTACCTCTGCTGCTATTCTTCTATCATTTTCCTCTCGTCCTCTTCTTCTTCATGCTTCTGAAGTAACTTATCCTATTGCCTCTTCTCCTCTTCTTCTTATGCTTCTCTCCTACCGTGTTCTGCTTGAGTAACTCCTATGTTCAAAGGATTAGCTTTCCACTTTTGTCACTCTCATCTGTCAAATCATATATGATCCTCTTCTTAGGAGCTACTTCCTTTACTTGATGGAATATATATTCTTCCTACTGTGCCTACAAGTATTGAGCTGGTGGATCTTAGGGTGAACTAGTTTCCAACATTGGATGTGACTTCATTTTTTCATTGTACTGGTTCTTTATCTTCTCATCTTCTGCTATATATATCAAAGAATGTCCTGTGTTGTGACTGACCCTTTCACAATTTTGCATGCATATTCTCTTGGGATCATATCCATGAAAATCCTTAGTGGTGAAGTGTGGTTGATCCAGCTCTTGTATCTCCAATGTTTCTACCTTGTTGCTTGTCAAATCATATAATATAATCCTCAATGGGAAGGTCGGACAAGGGGCTTTCTTCCTTCTATGAAGTATTCCTGACAACCCTTGTCCAACCAATTGTCACTTCCTACATTACCTCCGTATTGGTCACATATCATGGCATGAGATGAGGGGATATATAACAACCAAAACATCTTATGTATGTCCCCTTATGCATTGAAAATCAATCCATTATATTCCATAGTGAATCCTTCTCCTGATTAGTCATGCAGGGAGGATCGATCTCAAATATCATATCAAAGATAACTACAAAGAAGTTCGCAGCCAATCTATCATATGCACCTCTAAACCTTGATTCTTATAACACTCTACAGTGAAAGTAAATTGGGAACTTGTTCTCAGGTGTCTAGTTCCAGTACATTCCTATGAACACATACTGCGCACATATTCCTTTTAGAAGAAATGCAGACATAAGAAATTTAGGTGCCTGCTTCACCCCCAAAGATTATTTCACCTGCCCCACATGAATCTGCAACTCAAATTACAATATATTTTCCCAATTTAAAACTTTGCCACTTGTTACCATAATATGGAGCATATATATCCAATTTTCCTCAAACACCTCAGTGTCCTTATGCCCATGCAATCGACAACACATAGCTATCAAATACTGATATGCATCTTTGAGGATCTTTGTCGGATAGACTACGAACAGCAACACCAAGATTTGATAATGTCACTTGTGTCAAGGTCAACCCATCAAGTGTAGAAGTCATTATTTTCATATTCCATAGGTATAGGCATCTTGTAGTATGTATACATGTCTTCTCCATAGTTAGTGGTGAACTTACCACCACTCTCACTGCGAAGCACAAGATAAGAGTCATCCATCTTTGTAATGATCTACTTAATCACTTATGCTCAAGGGATGACGGGGAATCTGCATGTCATCTTATGCATTCTGGACCTCTTGATATTGATGTGTATGAGCACATCTTCTAAGTTCTCATCTAACTTATCTTGCATGAATGTGTTGTATATCTTGCTTCGCGTCACCTTTATAGTGTTATCAGTAAAGCACTATGTATATGCATATATTAGAATGGTTGGTTTGGTAAATTAAATATTTTCCTCAATGATTTATTCTTAGACTTCTTTGGAGGTCACTTCAGGGAGGCATGGCTCCAACATATGATGAAAGGGTGAGAATACTTATAGCACGAACACTTCTTTGTGGTAGCACACTCACAATGACAAGATTAGCTTAAAGTAACCTAACTATGTATCAATACTTGTAAATAATGTACAAAGAGCTATCATATGTAACTTCACATGAAAATATATTAAAAAAAGTACAAAATCACTTGTATGTGTGAGAAAGTAGGCATGAAAAATAGGAGGGCACACTTTCAAAGCACGAAGGAGTTTCAACTGTCATTTGGGGTTGCACAATGCTCTCATGCACTCAAGCAAGTGAAGAAAACCATATAGGGTGCACTAGTGCACTTTGAAGGGTTGAGGGATGGGTTGTTGGGCTTTCAATCCTTCAAACTATGCCCATGCGCTCAAGGAGATATGCAAGGCACATTAGTGCACTTTAAAGGGACGAAGGAACATGTTTCCAAGCCTTTAGGCCTTTGGGGTGCACTCATGCACTCAAAGGAAAGCCAGGTGCACTAGCACATGCATAGGGACGAAGGTAAGTGCTTCGAGTCTTCGTGGTGTTCTCATGTGCTCAAAGGAGGGTGTATTTATTTATGGTGAATGTTTAGGGATAAATTCCCCTAGCGTCTTAGGTTGATACCCTAGCAGATCAAAGGTTATCTACAAAGAAAAACAAGCATTCCACACAACCATGATGCTAATATAAACAAACTACATGAAGAGAGGTGCACCTGGGGGTCCTTCGTTTGGGAAGATCCAGCCAAGGTCCAAACCCTCTTGGAGTTCCTTTTAGTCCTTCAACCTGAAAAACAATCAATTCTAGAAAGCAGAGTAGTATATTGACCAAGCATCATAAAGAAATCATCTTCATAGCATATTGAAAGGTAGTTAGTTATACAATTAAAACAACCATTCATATGTGAATCATAACATTGATATCATAAACATGAAGAATATTTATATCAGGAACAAGACAAGTGTTTCTTTCATTATAGATAACTAAAGTATAGAAAGGAATGATTTCACCTGAGTCTTCCTTTCGCAGGCTCCAAGTGAAAACATCCTCCGGATTCGTCCAGTCTCAAGCCTTCAACAAACTCCTTCCATGACTTACTCCAAGATATCTCAAGTAGTGGAAAGACATCATAACTCAAGGAAACAAGAGTTTCCTGTAAAAGGGGAAGTGCTAGAAGCACAAGTATCTTCAAACCTGGTCAGGGATAATCTCAGCAGAGTGATTTTTCTCTCTATCTTCCCCTCCTTAGGCCTTCCCATTGAAGCCTTTTTATACTTCTCTGAAAGTAGTTTTTTAGTTGGGAATTTGTTGGGAACAGTTGGGCCACGGGCACTAATAGGTAATCAACAGGTAAAACTCATGATCTCCACCCGAAGTTAAAGAGATTTAATTTTTTTTAAGTGTTTTAAGACATATACATGGG
>APFE030095998.1:29554-59284 GCA_000404065.3 Pinus taeda | reverse complement strand
CCGCAGATTTATGCGCTCAATGATACATCCCGTGGTTTAAAGACGCCGGAACACGTCTCGAGCCAAAAAAAAAAATTGCTACTAAATGGAGATCCCACAGGCCCTGGAAAGTGCTCTGATACCACTTGTTATGCTCTTAACCTGCAAATGGTACCCAAATACGGAATATGCGAAGAAAAGATACCCAGAACATAGAATAGCAATGATTTTATTATTCAGAGAGTAATGTTCACTTGTCTCTTCGAGGGGGAAACCTCCACTAGAGCAGAGCTCGATTACAAAATAAGACACGATGCTCCTCACAGGGAGTTTCTATCCTTTATATATGACTCCTACATGCAATACCACGGGCCAATACCGCGTATTACTAATACCATCTATCTAATACTACGACCCATTTGCAACTAACTGTGGTTCCGTTATTAATTGCGTATTAACCACTTACAATTATTAATATGGGCTTTATTGACTCTTGACTATGACGTGGTCCCATTACATAGATAACGGGGTTAGGGTGGGACCCTAACATAAGGCGTGCAAGTTTAATTCAGCCATTAACTTTGCCAATCCCTGTCCTTTAACAAGCTTGGTGGGCTTTATCTCCACATCATGTTCCAACAAAGCTACAATCCACTTGCCTCGTCTTCCTTCCGGATCGGTCTGCACTAAAACATCCTTGACAACAACATTAGGAACATAAGCCAAAGTATGAGAATGCAAAATATATACCCGAAAATATTTCAATGCTTTCACAGGTGCAAGGGCTTGCTTTTCAATGATGTTGTACTTCAAGGCTGCATCTCTTATAGTTCGGCTGAAGAAAGGAATTGGTCTTTCATACTCATCTCTCTTCTGCATTAATACAACTGCCCTTGTATGCTCTGAAGCAAAAGAAAACAATATAAAATCCTGAGTGTAGTCCGGGCTAATTAGAACCGGAGCTGAAGAAAGAGCTAATTTGACTAAGTTGAAAGATTTTACAGCCTCTTCCGTCCACGTCACTTGGCTGTCCTTCTTAAGCATGTTTGTAATCTCTCTTAGATGTTCAGCAAGATTAGGAACAAAGCGGCATAGAAAATTCATCTTACCATTAAACGATTGAATCTCCTTCTTATTCCTGGGTAGGTCAATTTGCTGAATCGCTTCCACACGTGCTGGATCAATATGAATGCCATCTTTTGATATGATGTGCCCAAGTAATTTGCCCTCATCCATGGCAAACAGGCTCTTCTTTGGATTCAATGATACACCATATTTTCTGCACTTTTGAAAGACAATTTTCAAATGATACAAGTGTTCTTCATCTGATTTGGAAAACACGGTCAGATCATCAAGGTACACAACCAAAAATACATCCTTCTCATTTGTGAAAGCCAAGTCCATTTCCCGCTGAAAAGTGTCACCCGCGTTCTTCAAATCGAAAGGCATTTTGGCGTAATGAAAAGTTCCCCATGGAGTGGTGAATGCTGTTTTATCTCGGTCGTCTTCATGGACCAAAATTTGGTTATATCTGGAATAACCATCGAGTAGTGACATTCGAGAAGCTCCAACTACTTGTTGAAGTATATGATCCATTTTGGGCAGTGGATAGTTATCCTTCAATGAAACTTTATTGAGATTCCAAAAATCAATGCACAAGCGAATCACACCTTTCTTTTTCCGCATGGGCACCAAATTAGAGATCCAGTCGGAAAATCTGATGGGAACAATGATTCCTGATTTGTACAACCTATTTATCTCCTTCTCAATTGATGGCAGCAGTTTTGGATTTAGCCTTCTCAACTTCTGTCTGAAAGGTTTATGATTAGGCTTAATGGGAATAATGTGCTGAATTACATTAATATCATATGTCTTCAAGTCAGAATAATCCCAAGCAAGCACATCAGCAAAAGATGACAAAAAACTGATATATTTGGCCTTTACCTTTTTTGGCAATGCTTTGGACAATTTTACCATTTTTGGATTGGCAGCTGTTCTGATATTGACCTCTTCAACACCCTTTTCTATTGGCTGCAATGTTGGCTTACGGGCTACGTCATATTGATCAAAGAGTTCTTCTAAAGGTATCAAGCCTTTAGGAATAATGTTATCCTTTAACTGCAACACTTCCATTGGATTGATCTGCACATCACTTTTACCATCATCATGTTCTACATCAATTGAGGTATCTTTGAACTTACCTTCGTTTTGTAGAAAATCATCAATCTCTTCATCGTCTTGGAAAACTTGCCAATATCTCTGATTCTCTAGGATAGTCGGATGATGCTTGACATGGATTTCAAATTTATTACTGGAGTTCATAGGAATCTTCAAATTGCTTGCTGCCTTAGCAAGTGCATTAGCAATGCCATTTTGAATACGAGGCACACACGTCAAGGTATAATCCGAAAACAATTTCAGGATGTCTAGGACAACATTTCGGTAAGCTTGCATCCGAGGATGTTTTGCTTGATACTCACCTTTAACTTGCTTAATCACCAATTCAGAGTCACCATATACAACAATCCTCTTAGCATTGAACTTCCTTAGAATTTTTAGGCCAACAATCAAAGCTTTGTACTCAGCCTCATTGTTCGAACAATCAAAAGCAAGCTTGTAAGAACATACCCGCACATTACTAGGCACTTTGGTTGGAGTAGACAAAAGATTGCGCACCCAAATACCAATTCTAGCACCATCATTTTCCACTGCACCATCAAAATCCATGGTCCACAGTCCCTCTTCATCTTCTTCTAAGTGCTGAAACTCTGTCACCTCTGTTTTTCCTGCTTGTTGTCCATTGTTTTGGGCTGATTTCTCAATGGTATTCTACTGTTTTGGTCCTTCTTTATTCAAAACTTCTATGAAATTCTCTGCTATCTCTGGAATATCATCTACTACAACTAATTAACTATCAATATCATTGAAACCATCTAAATACAAAACAAAAGACTCTAAATCTGTATGTACATAATTAATCGGATGATTAATTGGTTTCTCCTCGCTTGTAATCATGTATTTCATTTTTTGTTCCCGATACAATTTTCTCATTTGGCCAAACATAGGAATCGTTGCATAGGAGAAATCTAGTTGTAATGTCCCTTTCAATTTCGCTCCCGAAGACCTGGAAAGAAGCATACCAAACCTGGGAGGAATGTCTGCTACAACAACATCCATCAAAACATTCTTCGTGGGGATCTGATCCAAACTTACGACCAAGTCTTTGATAAGCCCAATACATCTCCCTCTGCTAGAATCAAATGAAAAGAGATCATGGTATCTCCTTGTGACATCCAAACCCAACTTCTCCATGATAGCTTTCGGCATAAGATTGTGGGAAGCGCCGGAATCAAACATGGCATTATGTAACACAAACTCATGCAATCTCAAACTGATGTAAAAAGGTGGCACATCACTGTCTGGAGACTCACCATTCAATGCTGGTCCAAACATCAGTTCGGGTTGATCATCTTCCACACTCACCATATCAAACATTGGATAAAAATTCAAAACTTTTGAGACTTGACCTCTATAATTGTTGTTCCTCATTAGTTCAATCAAGGGAATGGAAACCTTTAATTTAGAAATTTCATTTTCTAAACTAAAAGTTGAGGACCTTTCTACCTCTTTGGCTGGAACATATTTTCTTTCATCTTTATCCTTTGGAACAACTGGTTGATTTGATTTTTCTGCTGATGGTGACTTGCTGATATTAGGATCAACTACCTCTTTCCCTTTCCTTTGTGCATCAGGTGCCTCATTCTTGGATGTTGGAGCTTCTTTTCTCTTCTGGAATGGATTGATGGGAACATTTCTGTTTCTAAGTGAATACTGATGTTGCTGTGCAGACAAAGCGTTCATATAACCTCTCTGATACTCATCTGAGTCTTCTTCAAGAGCGGTGTCATTCGCGAAAATATAATCCTCATCCTTTTGTACTGCTGAATTTCCTTCATACTCATCATCTTCAGTGATAAAGGTGGGCATATCATCAGGAGTAAAGAAGTGATTTTCTTTCCCTAGTACACTGTCTTCATCATCAGATTCAGGACCGACAAAATTCTGCTAAAGAGGTGTCTTTACTTGCTGTTGTTGTGGTGCTGATTCTTGTGCTCACTGCTCACGTTGTTTGATCCTGTATTGTGGTTGTTGCTGGCCATGGAAATTAGGATTCCGAGTCTGCGGTTCAGGCTTGTCAAGTGTTAATCTTTCAATCATCTTTCCTACCTTGCGGAGTACTTGATCTGATGTAGAAGCTTCTTATTTTATTGAGACCTTCTTCTCAGCTTTCAATCTTGCTCTTTTGTCATTCAAATTTGCCTCAACACTAACAACGATTTTCTGCATCTCTTCTAAGGTAGCCGGATCTCGTTCTCGCAATTGATATGCCATATCAGGATCAAAACCACCCGGGAAGTTAAGCAAAGCTAACTTTCTAGTTGGCCTTAAATCATCAGGAAGTGCATTGTAAACCATATTGAATCTATTACAGTAGTCTTGCACAAACTCAACGACATTCCGCTTGATCTTGGTATATTCAGAAGTGATTTGAAGAGGATCTTTCTTAATCTCCCAACGATCCAAAAACTATCTTTGAAGCTCATCTAATGTGGGAATACTTCTAGCTGCCAAAGCTCTGAACCATTTTCTTACCTCACCACCAAAAGTTTGCACAAAGAGTCTCATTGTTACATTTTCTTCATGAATTTCATACTGCTCAAAGAAATCCGACATTTTGTCCACATGCTGTTGAGCTGGACCACTTTGAGGAGTGCCATCGAACAATGGAATCTTACTCTGATAATCTGCTGGCATGTCATCCAAAATTTGGGCTAGTGCAAGAGGAGCAAAACGAGCAGCCATCACTCTTGATGGATTTGCAATTGGCCTTGGAGATGTTGAAGGAGTTGGTGCAGTTGATGTGTGAGGTGAATAAGGAGGGGCGTGTGGAGGAGAAGCAATTTTGGATGAAGAAGGAGTAGCTAGAGGAGAATTTACTTCAGACCTTCGATATGTAACAATAGGCTGCACAGGAATTGAGGGAATGAAAGGTGGTTCAGTGGGAATCCTTGAGCTAGATGGAGTTGCGGTAGTTCCAAGAGTTGCAGATGCAACTTCTAGGAAATCAATGATATTTGTATCCTCAATGTCAGTTTGGAGTTGTCTTAGAAATAAATTCTCAATGGACTTATTGGGTTTTTCAATTTCTAGAGCAGCAAGAAAGTCCGGATTCGGGACGATAGACTCAAGAGTGTTTTCGGATTTGGTTTTAAACAATGATAACTCAAACTGTGTGTCAAAATCAAGCTCTTCAAGATACTTGAAAATTGCAGGGAAAGAACAGGATTTGAACACGAGATTTACGGAGCTCTCTTGACGAAGAAGTCTTGGAATCAAATTGGGATTTTCATAGACAGGAGGAGGATCTGGATCGGGGTTAGCTCTGGTATATCTTTTTGAAGCCAACGTGCTTTTTCCAAAAGATCAAAGGAACATAAACAACTTTCTCAGCCTATGAATTCGTAAGCTTATCATCCATAGCTTAGAATTATCAAATGTACTGGGGTGTTCACAAGTTAGAGTTCTCGTTAATGAGACTAGACCAAAGATTGACTGAAGTAGCGTTTATCTACTTGCGCTAATGCAAAAAAAAAGCGTTTCGAAGGCTACCTGGCTAATCTTCAGACTCCGTCTGTAGTTTAAAAATGAAGAATACTAACACACAATAAAATTATTCCCTAGCGGAGTCGCCACTATGTTAGAGCCTAAATTTTCCTCAAGCTGGAAAGGCAAGGGTCTAGGTCCACATCAAACCACGGTCAGCGTCGTAGCTAGCCCTACGAGGACAGGAGAGCGCTCTCTCCAGGTCAATCTCAGCAAAAGATGATCAATGAGGCTCGAGATGACTGTAATAGAAGTTAATTTTAGGCTAGGTATGAAGTACAAGGGTTTGATTTAAGTTTTTTGGGGGTTTTATGTTGGAAACAGGGAAAGGCAAATTGGGCTCGGGGATGAGGCACAATTTCTGCAGAGCTCTGATTGGGGCAAGGAAGGCAATAATTTTGATGATTCAAAGTGAGTGAATGGATGGATTAGACTGGTGAGGAGCTAAGGATAGCAAGAGAGTCTCAAGAATTCTCCTTAAACAGATGAAAACATGGAAATTTAAACAAAATCAAAGGCAGAGCATAAAAATTAATGGATTCTACCTTAATCACTCATTTGTTCAAATTCAGAAGAAGAGAAAGGAAAATGATACACATAACACTAATGAAATTAAAATTACTTAGAGAATAAAACCATCAAAACATAAAGCCACATGGATCCCAAATAGTGCTGTAAAACCTTGGTCTTTCTTAGCCAAAAATGCAGAAATAATATGTACAATGATATGCCAAGCAATCCCAAGTGTCCAACCCTGAAAATGACTTAGAAAATACATGATATAGACTAGCCCAACCCATTCCCTTGCCTCTAGGGGTTGAGCTCATCATTCTAGGAGCTGTTTCAACCAATTCTAAACAAAGCACTAAAATCTAGGCAATCAAAACAACTTGCCTCTATAAGGTAGGAAACTGATTCATTCTTTAAATTTTCACATTTTAGTGAATGAATCCTCTAGAAAAAGTAAATAAGTGCCAAAATTACATCATGATTATCCAATTACATCAAGATAGATAAAAAATTACATCAAAAAGCAAAACTAGACAAACTGGCCGAATTTCTGAGCTGGAAGGTGAAAAATTGGGCAAAAATCCTCTATGTGCCGCGCCAAATCCTCTATGCATTGCGCCACTTTGGAGGTGTGTTTGAGGCACGTCATGAAGTCCAAATTCAGCCCAAGATAGCTTGTTGGAAATCCCTACCTATCTACTTTCCAACCCAAGTGGAAGTTTTCAATTTGGTGTCCATTTTCCCCTCCGAAGCTTCAATCTCCCAAGACTGCTTCCTGTGTGTCAAAACAGGGGCAGTGAGGTCATTTTTTGAGTGTTTTTGACCTCTTGGGGACTCAAAACTTGCCCAAAATTCTTGGCCATGCACCATAAGTTATGATTTTTCATGCCAAATCCAATGATGTAAACGTTTTTCAATTTAGAGCCCCCTAGCAAAAGCGCGCGCCACATGGCGCGGCACACAGGGAGAAAAACTCTGTTTTTAGTGCCAAAATTTGTCAAAATACCAAAAATGCCCCAAATTTCTTGAAATTTGGGCTAGAGCTTCTCCATGAAGTGTCATGCTAGACTAAAGAGGCTTCAGCCAATATTCGATGGCTATCATGCTTCTTTTGCCTCTTTTTCTTCTTTGTTTCCTTCCTTAGTTTTGCCTTTAGATTCCTTATTCGTGCCTTGGAACTCATATTGTGTGCCCGGTAATGGAAAACCATGTGCCTCAATAATAATTTGTCCTTGTTGGCCTTTTCCAGCAGTTTCTCCAGGTGGATTTTGATTCGCTCGAGCCAAGACTCCCGATCATCATTAATCACTTGCTCCAATGTAGTGAGCTCAATCCTCCTCTGTTGGGCAGCTTGGCGATTCTCGCGGATGTTTTGCAACTCCATGATTTGCTACTGGTCTTCGAGCTATTTATTCCTCTGCTCCAAGTATCTGATAATCCACTTAGCCCTCTCCAAATTGAGAGACAAGGCTTTGATCTCTGTTTGCTGCTCCTGGATGATCTCTCTAAGTTTGGCACTTTCTGGGCCCATATCTGTATCATCATCATGAATGAGAATGAAGTCAGTCTTTTGTTGACCTGACGACCCCTCATCCTACATTGGCCCTTTGCCTCTGTCCTGTACCTGTGGTGTTGGTGCTGGAAGTGAGGCCCCTTCCACATCGGGTGGAGATAACACTCGCTTCGCTGCTGAAAACAAATGTCTAGTGCCCCTCTGATATGTGATGAAAACGGGCATACTAATGATCTCATGGCATGCATACTGATGAGAAGGTCCACTTGTCTCATGCCCAACCTCTGAAAGCCCCTGTGAAGCTCTAAAAAAGTCACGAGAGATGAAATCATCCCAAGTGATATCCTATAATCCAAGCTAATGAACCACCAAAATCTTGATGAAAGAAAATGGCAAATGCTGTTGAACTGCTGCTCAGGGGTCTTATGCTACACAAGGGCTATCATCCTCTCTATGTTTCAGCATATGAAATAGGAATGTTCATCATCCTTACCCGGGTGAAATGCATGAGCAACCTGCTGTGATAAGCATATACTCGGGAGAAGCGACCTTCACAACTGAAATATTTCATGATTAATTTCATCAATGGAGCATATTCATCTTTGAGATATCGAAACAGGAATACTCTCTTGAGCTGCCTCAGAAAAGAAGGTTTAATATATGGCTCATAATGTTGTCGGTCATTCTTCCGCTTCTTATTCCATGTTTCTCCAATATTCGGTATGCCGGTTGCCAATGAGATAGATTCTGGTGTAAGTGTGAAAGTGACACTAGCCAAAGTAACCTGATCTCCATGTAAATGTAGTACGAATAGACAAGCCAACTCATGATGAAATTGAACAGTAGCCACCTTCTCACAAAACTCATAACATGAGTGAAACTGGAAGCAAGAGAGGGCAAGAGGGCAGGCCTGCAATTCTATAAGAGTGGTCGGTTCTTCTCTAACATGTCTGCCACTTTTATGAGGCCTCTGGGGTGCATGTCCTTCTATGGGTGAGTCACTTTGGGTTTCCACTTCATAGTCGGATGAATGACCAGATGACATCACTGCTGATATACAAACTACCTTGAATGACTGCTGATGTATGAAACTGCTGTTTTGTAATGTAATATAGTTGGATTCTGCCACCAAAGGGAAAAAATGCAACAAGGGAATGTTAGGAAGGGGAAAACAGTAAGGGATTAAGGGATATTAGGATAAATTTTATTAGGGAAAGGAGGAGGGTTTGAGGGGTTTTATGTATGGGGTTAGGAGATTTTTGCAAGGGCTAGGGTTTTGGGGTTTGGGATTTGGAAATTGAATTTGGGAAAGAGAATGTAAGAGAGTGAATAGATGAACTTGGGGGGGGGGGGGGGGGGGTAGAAATGATGAAACAACGGAGAAATGAGGAGGGGGAGTGAATTTGGTAGAAAACAATGAATTTGGAACCCACAACAATTCTCCTTTGAGGCACTTTAGTGTAGGGTTTAATATTGTGTTTCAATCATTAGCATCCATGAACCATCATCTCTTATAAAAAAATTGGATAAAGCATTAAGATGTCGACCCTGCCTGGCAAATCCACGCAAAGAAACGACAATTTTGAAAATTTTCAAGCAAAGACAGGCTTTTAGGTGTATGCGCCGCGTCACATACCCAGTGTGCCGCGCCATTTTAGTGCGCCACGCTTGTGGAAATTTACACTGTGTGGTTGCGCCTAGTGCGCCGCGCCACCTATTCTATGCGCCGCGCACCTAGTGTCAATCAACTTCACCCAAGCTGCGCACTTGCTCACCCAATTTACTTTGAAATGCTTCCCTTTGACCTTGGCATGCAAAATGACATTGATCCTCATGGAATTATCTTTAGAAAGACATGGAGACATGGATTTGATTTTTGGTTCTTCAAAACCCATTTTTGTAATGTTTTTGTTGGACACCTAATCCTTAATGGGTTAGTGTGGAAGCTGAATGGACAAAAGCAGTCCAAGAGAGCTTGGGATGTGAATCCCAACGGTCACATAATGTACTATAAATGTAAATCTCTTGTTAATAAAATTGTATTGAATGTTTTATCTTTCATATCTCTCTCGCTCCCATGTGTGTTTAACATGGTATCAGAGCAGGCGTATTCTTTCCCTGCATAATTAATTTGAGCCATTTGTTTATGGCCTTTCTGTGCAGTTTATTTCTGCCATATTCACTTGAACGTTTCTCTGCCTCACTGCCCATGAACGTTCCTGAAAGACGTGATGTCCATTATTCTCTGTGCATTATTCCTTGACCAGCGCTGTCCAAGGTGTTCTGACCACTGCCTCTGTCCTGACATAACGCCTCTGCCCTTCCAGCACTGCACTGCCTCTGTCCAACATCTATGCTTCAAAATCGTTCTCATACAAATTCACTCCTTCATCGTCCATTCCAATGTCGACAAAAAAGTTTAAAACATTTTTCAACAAAGACTAATCTACAATTCGCTCTCCCTCACGCTCACTGTGAATGAGCGCTAGCACTACATTCCTTGCAGTAGCCTTGATTTCATGGTACATGTGCTCCCGGAAACACATGAGCTCTGCATCTCTGAGAGGAGTCAAATAGTTTATTTTAACAAAGTGACAACCCAAATATCTGAACCAGTTTGAGAGCTTGCGTACCATCACCTTGTGGTTTTCCCAGCGTTTGACAAGTTGTTCCAACATCACCTCTCCATCCTTATTCCTGAGATCTGGCAAAACGACACCCACTAGGTATTCTTGTAACCAGCCCTTGTATCTATCATACAGCTGTTGCCCTAGAGAAGAGTTTTTGTGGACAATGTTGTAAACAATTGTGAAACTGTTCACGATTTCGTTTGAAACAAACCGTTCGGCTTCTGAATCACCTTCCAAGGTATCTTCGACTGGCATTTGGGCTTCGACTTGGTGACCGAGTGCGGCTACGACTACGAAAAAAAAACTGTGGCTACGCTTCCTTGACATGCTTCCTTTGGAGCCATATTCCTTTACACTATTCAGATTCTGTGATATTGGCAATGCCATGCATTTCTTGTTAATTGTTTAAATATTCAGAAATTGTAGATGCTGGTGTTTTCCAGGACTGTTTGAAAGTGATGAAATTTCAGTTTCAATTGTTATGCCTCTCTTGTTGAATGCTCAAAACTAGAAACGAGATGGCTTGCCTAGAAACATTTCGTTATTGTACCTTATCAAAGATTACAATTTGGGGCACCAAAAGAAAAACTGATGTGTCGTTTGGTTTGACTATAGCTTGTACGAAGCTGATAAATGTGGATTGATGCACACCAACTGTTATAGTCAACTGGAAACTCAAAAGAGTACAAATAATTCCTCAGTTGCAGATGCATGACTGATGGTATATTGTTGCACCACCTAAGGAGGTTAATTGTCTGCTGACTGGGAATCTCATCCACATCGGACATGATAAGAAGGTCACCATAAGAGACACCAGCTTCTCTTATTAAACTTTTCATTGCTTCTCTATGTTTTCTTTCTCGATCAAAAGGTTTCTCTTGAGGTAAGAGGTGCTGGCCTGGAAGCATTCGATATACAACCTTGTGTTTGGCAAATTCAAACCTCCTTCTATTGTTAGCAAAATATAATGGCTTTGGCAAACCTGTAAAAGTTGTATTTGATTCCAGAATAATAAATTTTTTTATTGAAGGAAGCAATTCCTGCCATCTGATTTCAAGAATATCCAACTAAATATTACAGCATCATAAACTTGCCGAGGAGTCTACCGAACCTGCCAGCCATGAAGGTGACAAAGGTGCCCCATGGAGACATTTTCAGCATCATAGTGAGGGATATGATGAAAGGGCTTTGGTGGAGTGTCCCAAATGGGGCGTAAAAAGTAAGATATCTTCTGACCCTGGAAATATATGCCTAGGGTGCAAATTGGCATGATAGTAAGAAAGAGGATCCATGTCTTATCGCATCTTTTCCTTGAAAGACGATGCTGCTTGTTCAACATATTGAAGCTGCCTCCTGTGGTGTTTGGCAATCAACCCTCTGGCAATCATTGAGATTGAGATGAATTTCTTGAAAATGTCTCCCCCTTGTTTACAAATCCTTCAAGAGAGCCTATTACTTATTTATTCTCATCTCTAAAAGCATCTTCCATATAAGATGAGATGCACTTTTCTTTCAGCCAGGTAAATACAACCTGTTGAAGCAGCTTTTCTTTTGGCATTATTTCATGCATACAATGGATATGAAGTGATTTCAAAAGGGCAAGGGCGCACATCAAAGTTTGGGTTTTCATACTTTCCATGTACTGAATTGAGTGCGTTAAAGTAAAAGGTGCATGATTTGGTTCTATGAGTTGAATGATGAGTATGAAAGTCTATACTCATGGATTGGAAATGAATTTTTGTATAAAGTTATGTTTTAAGATTTGTGATTTGGGTTTTATAAAATCCCTATGAAATAGGAATAAGTTATGATGAAAGTATGTGAGTTAATCATGAAAGTATGGTGAAAGTTTGGGATGATGTGTATAATCTCATGTGAATATTGGCATGGTTTAGGAAGCATTTGAGTATTGTTTTTGCCTGAAGATGAGTGGATCGAGATTGATAATATTGAATGATTTTGAACATATATTGGAAAGCTTCCGCAGGCTGAAATGGGAAAGTGTGAATTGGCTAGTGATTGAAGTTTTTTCAAATGCTGGGATGCATTCTTCTATGTTTTAGATATTAATGATCGTGGGTATTGCAGGCCTAACCCTGCATCACTTTTCCTCATTATTTCACTATTTTTTGAGGATTAAAAATGGCTCCAATTAGTGCAATATTAGAGTTAGTGGACAATCTAATACTCTCTACTATGAATAATACAGTCAAAATCAGCAAGGATTTTCTCTCAAAAATTCAGACATGTCTACAAAATGCACAGGAAAAGATTGACTTTTTGCAACTTAAATCACAGCTACAACAAGAAGAGCTACATCAAAATAGACACCATTCTGAACCTATTTTTGTTCAGAACATTGAGACAACCACCCATCAGCAGAAAGTTAATAATGCAGCAGTTGTACATGCAGATGCAGAAACTCAGTCTGCACTTCCCAAGCCCATCATCAGACCTTGGGAACAGCTTGTCCACAACAAGCACAGAACTAGTCTTGGATATGACAAGGACTTGTCCTTTCATATTCTAGAATATGCCAAGCCCATTTAGTTTCAGAGTGTTGGATTCATTCATGATAGTTTTCCTGCTCTTCATGACAGTTCGCCTCCAGCTGTTCCAGATTCTACCCCTCTTCCACAGCAACAACAACAATAGATCATGAAATGCCAACACTGTGATCGAGTTGGCCATTTGAAAGATCACTGTTTTGATCTTCATCCATGTAAGCACTGTCATAAAACCAGTCATTCTTCACATAGATGCTTCAGAAACAAACGTCCTGCAAGAAAAAAGATTCATCTTGGATGGATCGCTTCTTGGCAATGGGCATCAACAGCCAAGAAGATATTCCAAACACATGTTAGAACTTGTTCCAAAATATTGAACAGTCTTGCAGTTGATTTTTCTCCATCTTCTCACCTTGTATCTGACAGGGGGGGAAATGATGGTCATCTACAAGCTTCAAAGCCACATCAAGCGAGCATGAGCCACAACCTGCCACACCAGTTTCAGAGTTGTAGCCAGAGACAAAGATGCCCGTGAACATGCCTTCAGTGGGCAATCTGGGACACTTCCTCTAGCAGAAGACTTCAACTTCTTGCCAGTTTTGGAATATTTCTAGGAACAAAATTGAGAACACTTCCTCTAGCAGAAGACTCTAGCTTCTTGCCAGTTTTGGAAGAGTTCCAGGAATTGCACTAAGCATTCCAGAGTTGTTGGTCATCCTTAAACCATCACAGGTTGAGACTTCCCTTTTCAGGTTGAAGTTTTACCTTTTTTGTGGGGTGAGACCTCCCTTTTATGGGGGTTTCCCTCTTTAAAACAATAGGATCACTTCCTCTAGCAGAAGACTTCAGCTTCTTGCCAGTTTTGGAAGAGTTCCGGGAACTGCACAAGCGTTCCAGTGTTGGTGGTCATACCTTAAACCACCGCACCTTTATACCAACATTTTCAGAGAGCACATTCAGCCTAGTGCTGCATGCATTTTTGCACATTTTGTATTACAACTCTCTTCTTGGACTCATACATAACCCTTCGGATTAAGGGGGGGAATGTTGGACACCTAATCCTTAATGGGTTAGTGTAGAAGCTGAATGGACAAAAGCAGTCCAAGAGACCTTGGGATGTGAATCCCAACGGTCACATAATGTACTATAAATGTAAATCTCTTGTTAATAAAATTGTATTGCATGTTTTATCTTTCATATCTCTCTCGCTCCCATGTGTGTTTAACAGTTTTGAAATTGGCACTTTTTCACAATTTAATACAACTCTGTCTTTTTGTTTCCCCCTAGATTTTTGGTGTGAATGATGAATTTCTTGGGAATTTTTTGAAGGGTTAGCTGACATGGAATTTGGCAAAGGAGACCAAGGCTGTGCCTGAAGAATTCAAAACTGAAAAATCTTTGAAAATTATTACAAAAGACGAAATGTCGAATTTTCTTCAAAACAGAGTTTTGAAGAAAAGTCATAATCCATCCATATGATGATGAAAATATTTGAAATGACAACTTATTAAGAACCTCCCTTTGGCCTGCTAGCTTTATTGGACATCGTGAAGACACAATTTGTGAAACCCTAGACCTAGTGACTGAAAATACTCTTGTTGATCAAAAGACTAAAATTGGACTGTAAGAGACTTTTAAAACTAGATTTCAATGAACAGACTTGAACCAACAGTGTAAGGCACGAGGGATATTGAATGACCAAACCCTTCCGTCAGATTATGGCATGCCCCTAGCAAAATGCAACTGAGTGAAACGAGCGACATACCTAAAAATGAAATGCAATAAAAAGAAATGATCTCTGACAAAGGGATGTAAAGAACGACTCTAACATTGGCTCCAATGAGGATGGTAGCTCCTTGGAGGTGCCAAGAACAACAGATCTCTGGGAGAGCTAGATAATGCCTTCATCCATTGGGCTATGGAGTCCATTATTTTGACAAATCGACACAAGACTCTTGACTCATTTATTGACTCAAACTAACTCAATTAGGAAACCAAAATGACTGATAAAATGACTAGACAAACTAAACTCAAAACTGAAACCTTTCTCCTGAATTATAGCCTTCACTTCAGGCCCCAGACTGAAGAAAGATCCGAGCACACTCTTCCAATGGAACTGAAATTTAAAATGGTATATACAGTGACAATGTGGACAGCAGAAACACCTCAGAAATGATACCTCTTGAGCAGTCGACCATTGACCGGCCCTCCGGGACATTCTTCTCCATTCATCTCCTTCAGAAGAAAAGCATTCTGACCACGATATGCAACAATTTTGAAAGTACCTTTCCAAGGATTTTCGAACTTACCGTGCTTACCCTTGTCCTCATTCCTTGCATCCCATTTTAGCACCACTTCGTCCAATTGGAATCTGTCCACCTTCACTTTTCTGTCATAGATTTTATTAATCTTCTCTTGCAACTTGGATGTATTTTGGAACAATTCCTCTCTTATTTGCTGCAAATGGACCATTTGATTTAATCTTCGCTGCATAGGATCTTCCTCACTGCCGGCCTCCTGAAGAAGTTTGACTACCAGAGCTGCTAAAGAGGTAGGAAACACTGTATCAACTCCATAAACAAGCTCAAAGGGAGACATACCAATGGATTTATTTTGGCTGACCCGATCTGCCCAAAGTGCATTGACCAACTTCTTATGCCAACTCTTCTTGTTGATTTCCAGCAGCTTCTTAATGATGTTGACTAAAGATTTGTTAGAAGACTCTGCCAAACCATTGCCTTGTGGATGATAAGCGGTTGAGTGACCCAAAATGATTTTATACTTGTTACAAAACTGAATCATCCTCTTTGATTTGAAAGCTACTGCATTGTCAGTGATTAACTTATTCGAGCAACCAAAACAAGATAAGATATTATTCTCAAGGAATGAAATAATTACCGCATACGTAGCTTGTCTGGTGGGAATTGCTTCGATCCATTTCATAAAATAATTTGTTGCTGTGAGAATCCATCGATGCTGACCTAAAGAAGTGGGATGAATTTCACCAATGAAATCCAACCCCCACTGTTGAAACGGGGCACTCACCTCAATGGGCTTGAGTGGCAAAGGTTGTAATTTCTGCCTTCGTTCAAAAATCTAACATTTGTGACAGCTCTTGACAACCTTATATACATCAGCAAACAATGTTGGCCAATAGTATCCTGCACGGAGAATTTTGTTTGCCGTTGTTTTCCAAAAGAGGTGACCGCCACAATCTCCTTTATGGAAATCCTCCATGACTTGCTGCGCTTCAACTTCCACCAAACAATTCAACAAAACACCAGCGGGATCTTTCCAGTAAAGTGCAAAATTTAAAATACAAACTTTGCAGCCTTCAATTTTAGAGTTCTACTTTTGTTTCTAGTCATACCGGGTGGTGGTGAAAATTTTTGCAACACATATATGATATCTGGATACCATGGAGAAAGAAAAAACATGTCAGATACCTGAATTGATGAACCTTCCTCATTCTCATCGGACATAGCAGTGATCAGATTTATGTCTAAGGCGTGCAAGTTTAATTCAACCATTAACTTTGCCAATCCTTGTCCTTTAACAAGCTTGGTGGGTTTTATCTCCACATCGTATTCCAACAAAGCTGCAATCCACTTGCCTCATCTTCCTTCCGGATCGGTCTGCACTAAAACATCCTTGACAACAACATTAGGAACATAAGCCAAAGTATGAGAATGCAAAATATATACCCGAAATCTTTCAATGCTTTCACAAGTGCAAGGGCTTGCTTTTCAATGATGTTGGACTTCAAGGCTGCATCTTTTATAGTTCAGCTGAAGAAAGCAATTGGTCTTTCATACTCATATCTCTTCTGCATTAATACAACTGCCATTGTATGCTCTGAAGCAAAAGAAAACAATATAAAATCCTGAGTGTAGTCTGGGCTAATTAGAACCAGAGCTGAAGAAAGAGCTAATTTGACTAAGTTGAAAGATTTTACAGCCTCTTCTGTCCACATCACATGGCTGTCCTTCTTAAGCATGTTTGTAATCTCTCTTAGATGTTCAACAAGATTAGGAACAAAGCTGCGCAGAAAATTCATCTTACCATTAAACGATTGAATCTCCTTCTTATTCTGGGGCAGGTCAATTTGCTGAATGGCTTCCACACATGCTGGATCAATACGAATGCCATCTTTTGATATGATGTGTCCAAGTAATTTGCCCTCATCCATGGCAAACAGGCTCTTCTTTGGATTCAACGATACACCATATTTTCTACACTTTTGAAAGACAATTTTCAAATGATACAAGTGTTCTTCATATGATTTGGAAAACACGGTCAGATCATCAAGGTACACAACCAAAAAGACATCCTTCTCATTTGCGAAAGACAAGTCCATTGCCCACTGAAAAGTGTCACCCGCATTCTTCAAACCGAAAGGCATTTTGGCGTAATGAAAAGTTCCCCACGGAGTGGTGAACGCTATTTTATCTCGGTCATCTTCATGGACCAAAATTTGGTTATATTTGGAATAACCATCGAGTAGTGACATTCGAGAAGCTCAAAGTACTCGCTTAAGTATATGATCCATTTTGGGCAGCGGATAGTTATCCTTCAATGAAACTTTATTGAGATTTCAAAAATCAATGCACAAGCTAATCTCACCTGTCTTTTTCCGCACGGGCACCAAATTAGAGATCCAGTCGGAAAATCTGATGGGAACAATGATTCCTGATTTGTACAACCTATTTATCTCCTTCTCAATTGATGGTAGAAGTTTTGGATTTAGCCTTCTCAACTTCTGTCTGGAAGGTTTTTGATTAGGCTTAATGGGAATAGTGTGCTGAATTATATTAATATCATATTTCTTCAAGTCAGAATAATCCCAAGCAAACACATCAGCAAAAGATGACAACAAACTGATATATTTGGCCTTTACCTTTTGTGGCAATGCTTTGGACAATTTTACCATTTTTGGATTGGCAGTTGTTCCTGATATTGACCTCTTCAACACCCTTTTTTGTTGGCTACAATGTTGGCTTGCGGGCTACGTCATCTTGATTAAAGAGTTCTTCTAAAGGTACCAAGCCTTTAGGAATAATGTTATCCTTTAACTGCAACACTTCCATTTGATTGATCTGCACATCACTTTTACCATCATCATGTTCTACATCAATTGAGGTATCTTTGAACTTACCTTCGTTTTGCAGAAAATCATCAATCTCTTCATCGTCTTAGAAAACTTGCCAATATCTCTGATTCTCTGGGATAGTCGGACGATGCTTGACATGTATTTGAAATTTATTACTGGAGTTCATAGGAATCTTCAAATTATTTGCTGCCTTAGCAAGTGCATCAGCAATGCCATTTTGAATACGAGGCACACACGTCAAGGTATAAACTGAAAACAATTTCAGGATGTCTAGGATAGCATTTCGGTAAGCTCGCATCTGAGGATGTTTTGCTTGATAGTCACCTTTAACTTTCTTAATCACCAATTCGGAGTCACCATATACAACAATGCTCTTAGCATTGAGCTTCCTTAGAATTTTTAGGTCAGCGATCAAAGGTTTGTACTCAGCCTCATTGTTCGAACAATCAAAAGCAAGCTTGTAAGAACATACCCGCACATTACTAGGCACTTTGGTTGGAGTAGACAAAGGACTGCGCACCCAAATACCAATTCCAGCACCATCATTTTCCACTGCACCATCGAAATCCATGGTCCACAGTCCCTCTTCATCTTCTTCTAAGTGCTGAAACTCTGTCACCTCTGTTTTTCCTGCTTACTGTCCATTGTTTTGGGCTGATTGCTCAACGATATTCTATTGTTTTTGTCCTTCTTTATTCAAAACTTCTCTGAAATTCTCTGCTATCTCTGGAATATCATCTACTACAACTAATTGACTATCAATATCATTGAAACTATCTGAATACAAAACAAAAGACTCTAAACCTGTATGTACATAATTAATCGGATGATTAATTGGGTTCTCCTTGCTTGTAATCATGTATTTCATTTTTTGTTCCCGATACAATTTTCTCATTTGGCCAAACACAGGAATCGTTGCATAGGAGAAATCTAGTTGTAATGTCCCTTTCAATTTCGCTCTCGAAGACCTGGAAAGAAGCATACCAAACCTGGGAGGAATGTCTGCCACAACAACATCCATCAAAACATTCTTCATGGGGATCTGATCCAAACTTACGACCAAGTCTTTGATAAGCCCAATACATCTCACTCTGCTGGAATTAAATGAAAAGAGATCATGGTATCTCCTTGTGACGTCCAAACCCAACTTCTCCATGATAGCTTTCGGCATAAGATTATGGGAAGCGCTGGAATCAAACATGGCACTATGTAACACAAAATCATGCAATCTCAAACTAATATAAAAAGGTGGCACATCGCTGTCCGGAGACTCACCATTCAGTGCTGGTCCAAACATCAGTTCGGGTTGATCATCTTCCACACTCACCATATCAAACATTGGATCAAAATTCAAAACTTTGAGACTTGACCTCTATAATCGTTGTTCCTCATTAGTTCAATCAAGGGAATGGAAACCTTTAATTTAGAAATTTCATTTTCTAAACTAAAAGTTGAGGACCTTTCTACCTCTTTGGCTGGAACATATTTTCTTTCAGCGTTATCCTTTGGAACAACTGGCTGATTTGATTTTTCTGCTGATGGTGACTTGCTGATATTAGGATCAACTGCCTCTTTCCCTTTCCTTTGTGCATCAGGTGCCTCATTCTTGGATGATGGAGCTTATTTTCTCTTCTGGATTGGATTGATGGGAACATTTTTGTTTCTAAGTGAATACTGATGCTGCTGTGCAGACAAATCGTTCATATAACCTCTTTGATACTCATCTGACTCTTCTTCAAGAGCGGTGTCATTCGCGAAAATATAATCCTCATCCTTTTGTACTACTAAATTTCCTGCATACTCATCGTCTTCAGTGATAAAGGTGGGCATATCATCAAGAGTAAAGAAGTGATTTTCTTTGCCTAGTACATTGTCTTCATCGTCAGATTCAGGACCAACAAAATTTTGCTGAAGAGGTGTCTTTACTTGCTGTTGTTGTGGTGCCGATTCTTGTGCTCGCTGCTCACGTTGTTTGATCCTGTATTGTGGTTGTTGCTGGCCACGGAAATTAGGATTCCGAATCTGTGGTTCGGGCTTGTCAAGTGTTAATATTTCAATCATCTTTTCTACCTTGTGGAGTACTTGATCTGATGTAGAAGCTTCTTCTTTTATTGTGACCTTCTTCTCAGATTTCAATCTTGCTCTTTTGTCATTCAAAATTGCCTCAACACTAACAACAATTTTCTGCATCTCTTCTAAGGTAGCTGGATCTCTCTCTCGCAATTGATATGCCATATCAGGATCAAAACCATCCTGGAACTTAAGCAAATCTGACTTTCTAGATGGCCTTAAATCATCAGGAATTTCATTGTAAACCATATTGAATCTATTACAGTAGTCTTGCACAGACTCACCGACATTCTGCTTGATCTTGGTATATTCAAAAGTGATTTGAAGAGGATCTTTCTTAATCTCCCAGCGATCCAAAAACTGTCTTTGAAGCTCATCTAATGTGGGAATACTTCTAGCTGCCAAAGCTCTGAACCATTTTCTTACCTCACCGCCAAACATTTGCACAAAGAGTCTCATTGTTACATTTTCTTCATCAATTTCATATCGCTCAAATAAATCTGACATTTTGTCCACATGCTGTTGAGCTGCACCACTTTGAGGAGTGCCATCGAACAATGTAATCTTACTCTGATAATCTGGTGGCATGTCTTCCAAAACTTGAGGTAGTGCAAGAGGAGAAAAACGAGCAGCCATCGCTTTTGGTGGATTTGCAATCGGACTTGGAGATGTTGGGGAGTTGGTGCAGCTGATGTGTGAGGTGAATGAGGAGGGGCATGCGGAGGAGAAGCAATTTTGGATGAAGAAGGAGTAGCTGGAGGCGAATTTACTTCAGACCTTTGATATGTAACAATAGGCTGCACAGGAATTGAGGGAATGAAAGGTGGTTCAGTGGGAATCATTGAGCTAGATGGAGTTGCGGCAGTTCCAAGAGTTGCAGATGCAGCTTCTAGGAAATCAATGATATTTGTAGCCTCAATGTTAGTTTGGAGTTGTCTTAGAATGAAATTCTCAATGGACTTATTGGATTTTTCAATTTCTAGAGCAGCAAGAAAGTCTGGATTCGGGACGATAGACTCAAGAGCGTTTTCGGATTTGGTTTTAAACAATGATAACTCAAACTGTGTGTCAAAATCAAGCTCTTGAAGATACTTGAAAATTGCAGGGCAAGAACGGGATTTGAACACGGGATTTAAGGAGCTCTCTTGACGAAGAAGTCTTGGAATCAAATTGTGGTTTTCATAGACAGGAGGAGGATCTGGATCGGGGTTAGCTTTGGTATATCTTTTTGAAGCCAGTGTGATTTTCCAAAAGATCAAAGGAACATAAACAACTTTCTCAGCTTATGAATTCATAAGCTTATCATCCATAGCTTAGAATTATCAAATGTACTAGGGTGTTCGCAAGTTAGAGTTCCCGTTAATGAGACTAGACCAGAGATTGAATGAAGTAGCGTTTATCTACTTGCGCTAATGCAAAGCAAAAGCATTTCGAAGGCTACCTGGCTAATCTTCAGACTCCATTTGTTGTTTCAAAATGAATAATACTAACACACAATCAAATTATTCCCTAGCGGAGTCGCCACTATGTTAGAGCCTAGATTTTCCTCAGGCTGGAAAGGCAAGTGTCTAGGTCCACATCAAACCACGCTCAGCCTCGTAGCTAGCCCTACGAGGACAGGAGATCAATCTCAGCAAAATATGATCAATGAGGCTCGAGATGACTGCAATAGAAGTTAATTTTAGGCTAGGTATGAAGTACAAGGGTTTGATTTAAGTTTTTTGGGGGTTTTGTGCTGGAAATAGGGAAAGGCAAATTGGGCTCAGGGATGAGGCACAGTTTCTGCAGAGCTCTGATTGGGGAAAGGAAGGCAATCGTTTTGATGCTTTAAAGTGATTGAATGGATGGATCAGACTGGTGAGGAGCTAAGGGGAGTAAGAGAGTCTCAAGAATTCTCCTTAAACAGATGAAAACATGGAAATTTAAACAAATTCAAAGGTTGAGCATAGCTGTTAATGGATTCTACCTTAATCACTAATTTGTTCAAATTCAAAAGAAGAGAAAGAAAAATGATACACATAATACTAATGAACTTACAATTACTTAGAGAAGAACACCATCAAAACATAAAGCCACATGGATCCCAAGCAGTGCTGCAAAACCCTGGTCTTTCCATAGCCAAAAATGTAGAAATAATATGTACAATGATATGCCAAGCAATCCCAAGTGTCCAACCCTGAAAATGACTTAGAAACTACATGATATAGACTAGCCCAACCCATTCCCTTGCCTCTAGGGGTCGAGCTCATTATTCTAGGAGCTGTTTCAACCAATTCTAAACAAAGCACTAAAATCTAGGCAATCAAAACAACTTGCCTCTATAAGGTAGGGAACTGATTCATTCATTAAATTTTCATTTTTTAGTGAATGAATCCTCTAGAACAAATAAATCAGTGCCAAAATTACATCATGTTTATCCAATTACATCAAGATAGATCAAAAATTACATCAAAAAGAAAAACTAGACAAACTGGCCGAATTTCTGAGCTGGAAGGTGAAAAATTGGGCAAAAATCCTCTATGCGCCGTGCCAAATCCTCTATGCATCGTGCCATTTTGGAGCTGTGTTTGAGGCACTTCCTGAAGTCCAAATTGAGCCCAAGATAGCTTGTTGGAAATACCTGCCTATCTACTTTCCAACCAAAGTGTAAGTTTTCAATTTGGTGTCCATTTTCCCCTCCAAAACTTCAATCTCCCAAGATTGCTTCTTGTGTGTCAAAACAGGGGTAGTGAGGTCATTTTTTGAGTGTTTTTGACCTCTTGGGGACTCAAAACATACCCAAACTTCTTGGCCATGCACCAAAAGTTATGATTTTTCATGCCAAATCCAATGATGTAAACTTTTTACAATTTAGAGCCCCCTAGCAAAAGCGCGCACCACGTGGTGCGGCGCACAGGGAGAAAACTCTATTTTTAGTGCCAAAATTTGTCAAAATACCAAAAATGCCCCAAATTTCTTGAAATTTGGGCTGGAGCTTCTCCATCAAGTGTCATGCTAGACTAAAGAGGCTTCAACCAATATCTGAAGGCGATCATGCTCCTTTTTCCTCTTTTGCTTCTTTGTTGCCTTTATATTCCTTATTCGTGCCTTGGAACTCATATTGCGTGCCTGGTAATGGAAAACCATGTGCCTCTATAATGCTTTGTCCTTGTCGGCCTTTTCTAGCAGTCTCTCTAGGTGGATGTTGATTCACTCGAGCCAAGACTCCCAATCATCATTAATCACTTGCTCTAATGTAGTGAGCTCAATCCTCCTCTGTTGGGCAGCTTGGCGATTCTCGCGGATGTTTTGCAACTCCATGATTGCTTGCTGGTCTTTGAGCTATTTATTCCTCTGCTCCAAGTATCTGATAATCCACTTATCCCTCTCCAAATTGAGAGAAAAGGCTTTGATCTTTGTTTGCTGCTCCTGGATGACCTCTCTAAGTTTGGCACTTTCTGGGCCCATATCTGTATCATCATCATGAATGAGAATGAAGTTGGTCTTTCGTTCACCTGACGACCCCTCATCCTGCATTGGCCCTTTGCCTCTGTCCTGTACCTGTGGTGTTGATGCCGGAAGTGAGGCCCCTTCCACACCGGGTGGAGATAACACTCGCTTCGTTGCTGCAAACAAATGCCTAGTGCCCCTCTGATATGTGATGAACACAGGCATACTAACGATCTCATGGTGCACATACTGATGAGAAGGTCCACCTATTTCATGCCCAACCTCTGAAATTCCCTGTGAAGCTCTAAAAAAGTCACGAGAGATGAAATCATCCCAAGTGATATCCTGTAATCCAAGCTGATGAACCACCAAAATCTTGATGAGAGCAAAATGGAAAATGCTATTGAATTGCTGCTAAGGGGTCTTATGCTGCACAAGGGCTGTCATCCTCTCTATGTTTTGGCATATGAAATAAGGAATGTTCATCATCCTTACCCGGGTGAAATGCATGAGCAACCTGATGTGATAAGCATATACTCGGGAGAAGTGACATTCACAACTGAAATATTTCATGATTAATTTCATCAATGGAGCATATTCATCTTTGAGATATCGGAACGGGAACACTCTCTTGAGTTGCCTCAAAAGACCAGGTTTAATATATGGCTCATAATGTTGCTAGTTAATCTTCTACTTCTTATTCCATGGTTCTCCAATATTCGGTATGCCGGTTGCCAATGAGATAGATTCTGGTGTAAGTGTGAAAGTGACACCAACCAAAGTAACCTGATCTCCATGTAAATGCAGTACGAATAGACGAGCCAACTCATGATGAAATTGAACAGTAGCCACCTTCTCACAAAACTCATAACATGAGTGAAACTGGAAGCAAGAGAGGGCAAGAGGGCAGGCCTGCAATTCTGTAAGGGTGGTCGGTTCTTCTCTAACATGTCTGCCAATTTTATGAGGCCTCTAGGGTGCATGTCCTTCCGTGCGTGAGTCACTTTGGGTTTCCACTTTATAGTCGGATGAATGACCAGATGACATCACTGCTGATATACAAATTGCCTTGAATGAGTGCTGATGTATAAAACTGCTGTTTTTTAATGTAATATAGTTGGATTCTGCCACCAAAGGGAAAAAATGCAACAAGGGAATGTTAGGAAGGGGAAAACAGTAAGGGATTAAGGGATATTAGGATAAATTTTATTAGGGAAAGGAGGAGGGTTTGAGGGGTTTTATGTATGGGGTTAGGAGATTTTTGTAAGGGATAGGGTTTTGGGGTTTGGGATTTGGAAATTGAATTTGGGAAAGAGAATGTAAGAGAGGGAATATATGAGATTGGGGGGGGGGGTAGGAAATGATGAAACAAGGGAGAAATGAGGAGGAGGAGTGACTTTGGTAGAAAAACAATGAATTGGGAACCCACAACAATTCTCCTTTGAGGCACTTTCGTGGTAGGGTTTAAGATTGTGTTTCAATCATTAACATCCATGAACCATCATCTCTTATCACAAAATTGGATAAAGCATTAAGATGTCGACCCTACCTGGCAAATCCATGCAAAGAAACGACAATTTTGAAAATTTTCAAGCAAAGACGGGCTTTTAGGTGTATGCGCCGTGACGTATACCCAGTGCGCCATGCCATTTCAATGCGCCACGCTTGTGGAAATTTACACTGTGTGGTCGTGCCCAGTGCGCTGCGCGCCTCAAGTGCACCGCGCCACCTGTTCTATGCGCCGCACACCCAGTTTCAATCAAATTCACCCAAGCTGTGCACTTGCTCACCCAATTTACTTTGAAATGCTTCCCTTTGACCTTGGCATGTAGAATGACATTGATCCTCATGGAATTATCTTTAGAAAGACATGGAGACATGGATTTGATTTTTGGTTCTTCAAAACCCATTTTTGTAATGTTTTGAAATTGGAACTTTTTCACAATTTAATACAACTCTGTCTTTTTGTTTCCCCCTTGATTTTTGGTTTGAATGATGAATTTCTTGGCAATTTTTTGCAGGGTTAGCTGACATGGAATTTGGAAAATGAGACCAGGGCTGCGCCTGAAGAATTCAAAATTGAAAAATCTTTGAAAATTATTACAAAAGACGAAACGTCGAATTTTCTTCAAAACAGAGTTTTGAAGAAAAGTCATAATCCATCCATATGGTGATAAAAATATTTGAAATGACAACTTATTAAGAACCTCCCTCTAGCTTGCTGGCTTTATTGGACATCGTGAAGACACAATTTGTGAAACCCTAGACCTAGTGACTGAAAATAACTCTTGCTGATCAAAAGACTAAAATTGGACTGTAAGTGACTTTTAAAACTAGATTTCAATGAATAGACCTGAACCAACAGTGTAAGGCACGAGGGATATTGAATGACCAAACCCTTCCATCAGATTATGGCATGCCCCTAGCGAAATGAAACTGAGCGAAACGAGCGAGACACCTAAAAATGAAATGCAATAAGAAGAAATGATCTCTCACGGAGGGATGTAAAGATCGACCCTATCTGGCTCAAGCAAGGCAAGTAAGGTAATACTAAATTTTGATATAGACTACCTTTTGAAGTTTACCTTAAAGAATGGTGTCAAGTTATTTAGTTTTGAACAACCTCATGTCATATGGAAGAGTCATTACAAGATAAATAAGCTCAAGATAGTGAAATTTTGGCATTAGAAACTATGTTTTGTGATTACACAGCAGTTTCGTAGCGCGCTACGAAACTGCTGAAGATGATGCCTAATACATAGCAGTTTCGTAGCGTGCTACGAAACTGCTGTAACTGCATATTTTGAGGAAGATTGACCAATTTTGAGGGACCAAAAGGAAACCTTCTTGAAAAGGAGTTTTTGAAGAAAGATCATTTACAAAATACAAGCAATCCAGCAAGGGAAAACGAGCAAAGGAAAAGCATATATGAATCATAAACCATTTATTATAAAAGTGATCACAGCTAGTATTGTTCATTATCCTTCAGGCAACATTAAAGAGGTTTTATCTTCACATGGGTGCATGGACAAGGTCTAAAACACATGAAGAACATGGCACTTCAATACATTTTTGTGTAATCAAAGAAGAACAATAGAGATAATTAATTTCGAAGATCCTTGTGGAGACCAAAAGAAAAAAAGGAGGAACTTTCTCTCCTTGTTTTTACCAGTCAATTTCTAGAAGCATTTTTGAGCAGTTAAAAACTCATATCTAAAAAGTGAAAGAGGTTTCAATTCTTGCGATATTGAAGTACAAAAACCTCTTCCACTTTATTCAAATCAATTATGATTTAAGAGAAATGAATGATCAAACTTGCGCTATGAAACTGCTGTAGGTGTAGTTTTTCACAAGCATATTTTTACACCTGTTTTTCAAAGACTCATTCTGGGCGGTAGGAAAGATGTTTCAAAAACCAAGAGAGAATTTTGTTCAGCATGGATTGGCTCACAAAAGCCTCCTTCAGTTTTTATAAATACATTTTTTATGAGAAGATATGATTTCTGTCCCAAGACCTATTTTGCAGCCAGAAGAGAGCAAGGAACAATCTCCTAGTTTCTAGGAACATTAAAAGGATGAGTCATCAAAGGCTAGCTGGAGGGTTATGAGCACTATAAAATTTGAATTCATGGAGTTATAGGTGTCATAAGGAGTGTTTAATTCGTAGATAAGGTTGTTTTAATCATAATGAGGAGTTACACTCCTAATTGTTTTAGGTCTCTAGGACTTCCAGTTAATAGTCAGTTTCATTTAATAATTAGTTTTAAGTGTCAATAGGTGTCATAATAGGTGGAATTTGGATTCCCCTCATGCTGAGGGAGGAATATCAGTTATGAAAGATATCTATATATAGCAGAAGAGCTGATGTACAAAATCTTGGAAAATTATTAAGAAAAGCTCCCATATTGTGCTTTGTGTAAAGACTCTGTTTTAGTAATACAATACTTGGCTTTGCTTCTCAGGAATAAGAAGGAATTCGATGTTTTGAATGTCTTGTATTGTCTTCTTCCTATTATCTATAGTGGTATGAATGTGTGATTACTTAGAAATCACTAACAGTTCTCTAATTTCCTTCATGCTTTTGTGAACTGTATTGTTCCTATGTGTATTTGGTGTTTTCTCCATATGTTGAATTCTTATGCCATGACTTCTATGTAAAGCTAACGTTATCATCAATACTGAAGCATATTTGACTCCATAAGCCCAATGGATACTTTCTAGTTGTGTTTCAACCTCTTACACTTGTTCATTTGTTTCATAGAGTTAGCCATCTTATTCATTATCCAAATCTTTAATCTTGTGAGAGAGCCCTCTCAGGTTGGGGAGGCTAAGCCTCAGCCAAAAGTTGGTTTGAAAGAGTTACACAAGGTCTATCTGATCAGCAGCCTGTTGGGGTTTGATTTTGTGATAACATTTTGGTGTGTCTGCTGGGAGCTTGAAGTCTATTCATTCCCAAAATTAAGAGGCTAAACTTCTGAAGGTAGCAGGAGCTCAGACATCTTTTTGAGGCTGCAAAACTACCTTGGCAACTCCACACATCGAATAAAAAATTGGAAGGTGACTCCACTGCTAGAAGATTAGTAGCTTGATAAAGTTTAAAGATGAGTTCCACTGCAAGAATGAATGCCAGGTATGCTCCTATGAATCGGTCTCATATCCCTGGTTTTCCAAATCCTACGCCAAAGGTTGATTGGTTAGAGGATCTTCCAATATTCAAAGATGAAAAGAAAGACAATGCTGCTCTTCACTTGGTTAGGTTTCATATGCAAGTACGCAGTTTTAAGGTTCAGTTCCCTGAAGATTGTCTCATGAGGATGTTTATGACCACTTTAGAAGGAAGAGCATGGTCTTGGTATAAAAGTTTGGAAAATGGTTCAATATATTCGCTTGCTAGTTTTCATGATGAATTCTATGAGATGTATAAAGAGTGTCATCCCTCCTTATTGCTGGTCCAAGATTGTTGTAAACATTCTTTGAGTCTTACTCAATATTTGGAGGATTGTTATGATGATGATGAATTTATGGATGAAGAAATTTTATAGGCTCTTCATAACAATACATTTCAACACCAACAAGAAAGCATAACATCCCATGAAATGCAACATGAAAATCAGCAGGGGTTTACTTATGAAAACCATGTTCAATCCTCTGATATTGATGTAGAGATGCAACAGACTTCTCAGTATTCGAATCATAATGAAGATGAAAATGATTACACATAACAAGAAGAAATACTGGAAGAAATTTTTTATGACCCTCAGGCAGAGGAAAAGGTTGTTCATTTTTGTAATTCCTTGCAGCAACTTGCATCAAAGAATCATCTTTATAATGAAGAAAATTACATAGTTTGTGGGTATCATTCAGAAAGGCAGTTGGATAGCATATCAAAGAAATCATGTATGGATGAGAATCAATTGTCTAAATATGTAGATTGTTATGATGATCATCAAAATAACCATGTCTTCTTTGACCTTATAAATGAATACATGGCCAAGCTTTGCACACCAATTTTTCATTTTCATTTGCATTGTGAAGAGCAGGTATATTATGAGTTGATTTGGTCATCTCACTACCATAGTTATTTTGAGGTCGAATGCAGTTAAGAGCCTCCAATATCAGAAATGATAATTGATTGGCTTTATTGGAAATATCATGTTGCTTGACCTTGTAGGTTTTAACCCGGTACAGAAATTACCTGCATACGAATTGTAAATCACAGGGAAAATAAAAATGTGAGAGCATAACACATAAAACACATATACACAAAGATTTCCCACTGGATCCCAAAATCGGGACTACCAGCTTGATTTTTCATTATGTTCCTTTCAATGTTACAATACATATTTATACATGTTGAAGCATCTAATACCATGGACCGAAAAACCATCGCGCCTAAAACCATGGACCAAAAACCATAGGTAGGTTCGCCCAACCTAATATAGGGTCCAAAAAAATTTTCCTGGGGCGCTGACCCGGACCTTGTAGAGGGGGGCTATCCGCCCCCCTCAAACCCCCCGGATAGGGGGGGCTGCCGCCCCCGCTGCGCAATCGGTGCAACGAAGGGGGGGCTCTGCCACCCCTCTAACCCCCCGGTTCACTACATAAGTTAGTCGTGGAAAGAATATAACATAACCCAACAATCTCCCACTTGTTGTTTTCTTTCCACAGGGGGCCACATGAGAGCTTAGTCATTTTTCCAGCCCTAAAATGCCCATTGTTTCTCTACACCAAGGGAACTTCTCAGAGCTCACAAGTTTTGTCAATGCATCTGCAGTATTCTTCAAAGTGTCTACCTTTACCAGCAACACCTTTTTGTCT